>BHFT01008198.1:0-27438 GCA_004320025.1 Laticauda laticaudata
CCTATTCTGACTACTGTTTGAATAAAACCTTTTGTTGTTGGAACCCGGTCTACCTCGTGTGTTTTCAAACATAACATAGACCAGATGTGTGCATAAATACACTTCAGAGATGCCAATTGATCCCCCAAGCCTTGGGCATTAAAAAACAAAACTGATAAAACAAACTCTTTTGACATCATGTGAATATTTAAGAATCTCACATCCACAGAAGAGGTTTGTTCCCTTCTTCTCTTGCCAGAAGAAAAGCTACCTTTCCCCTGGTGTCCTGATGCAAATCAGACCCTTGTGCTTAAAGGGGAAAAAATAAAGTAATGTAACACAATGAATGTTTTATGTGGTTTTTAATCTGGCCATTTTGCATTAGATTTACATCTTGACTTTTCTCCAGAAGCAGAAGGCCTTTGATAGAATACTGAGACTGAAGGAAAGCAATAATAGGGAACGCTTCAAAATTTGAATATTCATTTACAGAACAACAGAAAGAGGTGAATTTGAGATATGTCATCTCTATGTAATACAATTGTCATTTGTACATTTTCCAGAGCAAGATTCCATAGCAAAAAAAATTATTAATTCTCTGCAATACTATGCTCTTCATTATCATTTAATGCTAGCTGATTTACATATTTTAGAGAATTATAATTGTAAATCTTAACACTGCTATTACAATTTTTATTTTATTTTCCATTTGCTTTAACTTTAATATGATAATAGTTACATTCTGTATGCTCGTTCTAAGTACTGGTAAGATGTTTAGCAATTTATCTAAGAATATTTCCCAATCAATTCTACATGTCTACATTAAAGTAAATGTCCAGTGTTCAATGGAATTTATTCCCAAAATGAACAGCCTTAAAAATAATGATTAACACCTTGTTATTAAGAAAAATAGCAATCTTTTTTAAAATGCTGTACTTGTTCCATCCATTGCACAGAAACTGCAATGGTATTTTCTTTGCCATTTTGCTTGCAAAAAATTAAGGCTCTTATCTAATCTCCATTTCTCAGTATGCAATTCTTTTTCAAAATGTATTTTCTTTTGTGTGATCTTGTCCTGTTTACAGAAAGTTCCTGATGTAAGGTATAACCATGTTTACCAGAATGAGAGTCCATACTTCTCTGGGATTACAAAAAGCTATAGAGAATGGCTTCACATTCTATTAAGACAGTGTATTTACCCAAGTGATTCCCCTTAGATTCCCTTGATATTTGGAGAGCAAGGACTAAAGTCAACAGAAAACATCCTCATTATTCTCAGGTGGGTTTTTGGGGGGATCAGGAGGAGGGTTGTAACCTTAATTCCTAAAGCTAAACAGGATCAAATAATATGGAGGACAACAAAGAGTTTTTGTGGTGGAAACTTGGGAAAATTGATTTTTTTTATTCCTGTTATACACATCTGGGGACACTGTTTTTTATGTAATATTTTCCTGCTTTTTAAAATCTTTAATCATTTTTGAGGTGGGTTTCAGACAGACAGATAAATAGAGATAAACAAATAGATAAGAATATATGTAACTCAGGGTTGAGTCCCTGCAGTGCAGAGTTCTCCATCCAGGACACCACAGATAAAAATAAAAATATAGGTACTGGCCTGTCACACCTCCTCAGTGATAATTAATTAAATTCATGCCCCTTACTCTAAATCATTCCCCCCCCTAAATTTATCTATTTATCCATATCATCTGCAATCCATGAGCTCAACCTTATGAGCCTTATGCTCATAAAAAGCACTTACTTAGTGCTTTTTCTAGCTATTCAGGACTTGACCAAATTGAAGAAATCGTGGCAGATTTTGTTTGTGAAGAAAATAGAAGATGTGTTTGTAATGTATCTCACCAAAGAATATTCTGTAGAATAAAAATATGATACGTATTTTTTCTTCAGTTTTCAGGAATTAGTTTTCTGAGACCTGAACATTACTTCAAGTGTTAAAAGATTAGCTGCTCAAGTCTATGCCTAGTATAGTTCTTTTTAATCTGTCTGAATGATTTCATGGCTTCAAATGGAATCAAACCCAGCCATGACTTCATGGCCTTCAAATGGAATCAAACCCAGCATGGAATCAAAGAAAACTCAGGTTGCTCTTCTCAAAATTTTAGGAGGATACTTTGTACTCTTTCTCAATTGTGTATATGTATACTTAATCTGCTAAATGAAAGAAGGATAAAATATTCAGATAATTTACCATGTATCAATTTTCCAAAAGTGAATTCCCCAAAACTTGCTTTGGCCTCCATAAAATGACTGGAACTCATATTGCTATGCCAGATTTTTCCCTAAATTCAACAGATGGATATTTGACTTGCTGACTATCCTTTGTTTGCCTCTACCTCTTTTTATTCTAATTTACCAATAGGCAAAATATCAAATAATATGCCTTTCCCATTTAACTATTGGATCAACACTCTGCTCTTTATAGACTTTATAGCTCTTTATATATTAGGAACAGTTTATCTTCTCCTGGGAAATTATCTATTAGTCTTCTTTTTAAATAGGAACTGTTGACTGAACTGCAATTCTAGCAAATAGGTGGGTATTGTATTGATTTGTTTTTACATATATTTTCAGCTTTCCTTTTCAATTCTGAATTGTTTTCAGAGTTCTAACAGTCAACATTATTAAAGGCTGTAAAGGAAAATAGGAGATATATTATTAAACCAGCAGAAACAGCAAAACATTTGGAGAGCTAAAGAGTAAAGTCAAAAGACAGCAATCTCACTATTCATTGGTATGAACATAAACTATGTTTAGAAACCAGTCAGGATTAGAAATCCTGCGAACTTAAAAAGTAAGGATTAGAAATTCAAACTTTTTAAAGTTCATGTAATCATAGTAATGCTTTGAAAGAGACATGAGCAATCATGTGATTCAATCCTGACATTTACACTGAACTTATTACTTTGTACCTTAAGCCACTGGTTTTCTTTGTGTCCACTGAGTAGAATAGTAGAAAATAACTTTTTCCTTCTTTTATGTGATAAAACTTTGAGATGTTTGAAGGCTGCTATCATATTATCCTCACTTATCTGTTTTGGTATGGTAAACATATAAGGATCCTTTAACCATTCCTTATAAAGTATCCCTCACAATCTTTGTAGCCCTCCTTTGAATACAATCCAATTTGTTCTTTGTTATGTGTGCTTCATAGAACCAGGCACAGTGTTTCCAAAAAAATAAAGTGCAAGAAAAATACAATTAAATTTTATTAAAACAATCATCTAAATATGTTCTCTGTGTGAGTCTCTAATTGGCTGGAATAGTTCAATTTGTTACATAGAGAAATTCATAATTATTTAAAATTTCTATTTTAATCAGAACGAATAAGAAATAATTTTGTCAGTAAGTTAAATTCAGTCATTGTTGCAGTAAATCCTGTACATAGGTGAAATATTTAGCTTTAATCATAGGTATAAAGTAAAAATGCAAATCTTTTACAATATTTATGGAGAATATAATATTATCATATTTTTAATCGAGATGATAACTTATTTTAAACGAGGGGCATAATTCTTAGTCATCTCAGATGAACAAAGCACACACTGAGCACAAATTTTGCTTGTGACTCATACCTATACTTGTATGTAAATCAGATTGTTGCTCAGAATATATAGCCTGGGAAAAGTCAGGCATGGTATATTTTCTCAAAGATTATCCTAGCAGAGTCAAAAGCATGCCTTTCAATAAACATTTTGCTGTATAAATGAAAGACTTCTGCTTCTATTATGGGCAATATAGGAGATGATCAAGCTGAAACTGACGCAAGGTCAACTGCATCATCAGCTTGGAGTTGCTATCCCCCATAAGATATCAAAGTCTACCCCCCCCCCCCCCCNCCCCCCCCCCCCCCGCAATCCATTGACTCTTTTCTGTGCCAATTTGCCTTGACTAGTAGTAGATCAGATTCTTATGTATAGGTTGCATGAAATAAACTTATATTGTTTTTAAGCTATTTCATGGCTCCTGATTTTCTGCAGCTGACAGGCATTTTAGCCTTTAGGAGATATTGGCAAGATTCTGAAACTGGAATAAATGCCATTTTAAATACAGAAGGAGAAGAGCCAAGCTTTTATTTAATGGCAGTTTAATGGCTAGCACCCAATAGTTATTCTGACTTTTGTAATCCTGATATAGTATAATTACCAAGTTACATAGCATTGAAGGGGTTAGTTAGCTTTTCAAGTCAATCTTATTTCAGTGTAGTTATCCAAATTAAACACCATAAACAAATGGCTCTGCTAAAATACATTCTGTAAAGGGGACCCCAGGGGAAAAGCTAGCTATTAAAAAAGAGAGAAAAAATAAATATTAATGACAAGAACCAATTAATTTTAATAACTAAAAAAGTTTCTGCCAGATTCCATACTAGCAATCTTCTCTATGCTAAGCAGCAAATATATATAACGATGTTGTTTCTTTAATTTTACAAAAAGAATTATGGTGTAGAAATGATAAGAATGCATGCTTGAAAGAGAGTATTTTAAAAAGTTGTTTTTGTATATATCTGCATTTTGATGCTTTTTTCCTTTGAATATATACATTAGCTTGCTCTCTGTGTGGACTTACAGAAGTTAATTTGTTCAGAGAGATCCATTTAAAGAAGAAAAGGATTGATACCTTTTTCTGAAACCAAAATCTTGGAGGATATAGGAACAAAAAGAATTTTTCAATAGAAAGATGTGATTGCTGGCATAACTGAATAACTTGCAAGTTACTACCTTACTACCTCATTCTGGGTAGTCAGTCTTAAACTGACTTAGGATCTGGCTGATTAGAGTATAAACCAGGAGCAGCTTCAATTATAATTGTGTGCTTATACCCCTCATTGATGAAAATGAAACACACAATTTTCTTTATCCTCATAGAAACTTCACATAGACTTCATAGGATAGCTTCATTAAGAATCTATCTGGGCCTGGCAGGCCAATTAGGACTTCCATGGATTGCTGAAAGCCAGAGGTGGTATTCAGCAGGTTCTGATCAGTTCTGGAGAACTGGCAGTGGAAATTTTAAGTAGTTTGGAGAATCGGCAAATACCACCTCTGACTGGCCTCGCCCCATCTATTGTCTGCCTCCAGAATCTCAGCTGATCAGCTGGGTCTTCTTTTGTTACCCTGCACAGAGCTGGAAAGCAGGTTAGTGGGGTGGGAAATGGGGATTTTACAGTGTCCTTCCCCTGCCACACCCACCAAGCAATGCCCACAGAACAGTAGTAATAGAATTTGAATATCACCACTGTTGAAAATACTGATTGGTTCCCAAGCCTGGGCATGAATATAGCATGGATATAAACAGAGGTATCTTACATTGCAACTTTAAGACCTGTGGACTTCAACTCACAGAATTATCCAGCCTGCATGGCTTGCTAGGAAATTCTGGGAATTGAAGTCCACAGATTTTTACAGTTTGGACATCCCTGAACTAGGCCTAGAATCCTTTTCAGCAAGTTCATCAGAATATTGTACAAATTGTATGCTTGCACCATAGGTTCCTGGAGTTCATGTACTATGTTCACTACAATGCAGCTGTATACTTTCTTCATGGTAAGCTTCATTTATTTTATTTATTTAGTATATTTTTATGATGTCCATTCCCTCAGTGGTTCATAGAAATACAATAAAGGGAAAATCCAAACGTGCTTTTTCAAGAAACAACTGGATCTGTCTTTCTTTCAGAATCTGAGAATTTCCATAGACAATTAAGGGAAAAGTACAATTTAAACTACTATTAAAGTAACACATAAAAACATTACAAATCAGCAAATGTTTTAAACAGTTAGAAGCATTTAACACAATTAAAAGGCTGAACAAATGTATTCTGGGTCCTCTCTGAAATCTTAAGAGGTTCAATTTAGCATCAATGGTAACAAGGCAGAATTAACAGAATATGTTAAATGTATCCTTGGCATGCCTTACAGTGCATGTTTGTCATGGGCAGAGGAAGGCTTACAGTAGGTTGGTTGTAATCCATGAGATTTTATTAAGGCCATGCTCTCTAAATCAATTGGAACAAATTAGTTCTTTTTTTTTGTCTGGGAAAGATCCAGGCACTGTTTCAGGTGTGTTCAAGGACTGATTGCAGTTGCCATATTATCAAGGAAATTGGGAGAATGACTTCTTTTTCTTAAAAAAAAAAGTTTCCATTATTTGCCTGAGCTGAGGATGTATCAAATATTTGGGAAAAACAGGGGATTCTGTTAGAAGAGTGGTGCTGCATCTTCATCTCTCAGGAAATTTCTGAAACTCAGAGACCATGGATGTCCAACCTTTTAGTATACCTGGTCTACATTGATTGAAGAGGAATTACTTATAATATCATTAATGTATAGAAATCACAAAATAATATAATAATACAGATGTTCGAATAGAATAACAAGAGTTGGAAGGGACCTTGGAGGTCATCTAGTCTAGGGGTCACCAACCTTTTGGATCCTAGGGACCACCAAACTCATAATTTTAGATTCCAGGGACCACTAACTAGTTCTGTGGGCGTGACCTAATTTGTGGGTGTGACTTGGTAGTCATGTGACTGGCTGGACATGGCTTGTATGTAAATATTATAAATATTTATATAAATATTGAATTTTTTTATTAAAAAAAGAGCAACTTTTATCCAAAATCAGGCAAAGCAGGCAGACTGAGTTGCTCACAGCATCACAGATTCATTCACCAATCTATCTATCTGCCATCAGCTAGCTCAGTCTCTCAAATGTACTTGCCGTGAGTCTGCACTGAATTTGCTTGCAAGCAAACCTTCAGTCCTAAGGGAGGTCTGGCTGTGCTGAGCCAAAGATCTAAAGACTAGCTAGAAATCAAGAAATCCAACTATTTCCTGCTTCCTAGCATATCTAAATCTCCGACACAACAGATGCAGATGATGGTCGGAAAAAGGAAAAATAGCAATTTAGTAGGCAAGTTTACTGGGTAAGGAGTGAGTGGGTGAGGAGGGTTCCCACAGGCCATGTGGGCAATGCAGCCTTGTGTTTCTGTGTAGCCTGGATTAATTGCTTTGTGGAGGTGCTCCGGGGGTGAGATTTCTCTGTGGCCCACCAAAATTTTCTCATGGCCTACCAATGGGCCACAGCCCACCAGTTGGCGACCGCTGATTTAGTCCAACCCCCTGCTCAAGCAGGAGAGTCTACTCCAAATATTAGCCTCTGTCTAGGATCAAACTCACAGCCTCCTGAGTGTGAGGCAATAGCTCCACCTCAAGGCCACTGGATCTTTCTGAACATCTGTCTCATTGATGCAATTCTGTTGATCAAATTGCTCAGTATAATTTCAGTGGATTCTTATAGTGAAAATATGAAAGTGCTGCTTCATATCAAGTGCTGCTTTTAAAACAATATAATGAACAATAACAACAAAACAGTCTGCTGAGATAAACTTTACACTCTTGAACAAGATATTTTTCTTCTTACACTCTCCCTCTTAAGTTTACTTTCAACCCCCCCCCTCCAATCTTTTCTAAGTATCCAGAAACACAAAAATAAAGAAAGATCCAGAATATATTGTAAAACTGATGGGAATATCATATTACAGAAATTGAATATAAAAATAGGAGAAAAATACAAGCTAGAACCAGACGTGTCTGCAGGGAGAGTGTTAAAAAAAAATCAAGATGGTGTTAACAACTATGTGATAGGAGCCCTACTCTTACATGTGCTGCAATGCTGTAGCTGTCATGACAAGTTCCCCTCTCTCCTCTGGGGATAACTCTGGCAAAAGGATTACCACATATGCAAAAAGGTGGATATGACCAATACAGCTATATTTAAGGTAAGTAGTTATATCAACTTTAAAAAAATAGCAATCAATATAATTGGGAGGTTGAAGAGAATCTGGTATGGCTATTTATCTTTTGCTTGGTTTTGCATAAAAGCAAAGAAGTATATCAGGTCACAGAATAGCATGGTTGAGGAGGTTTGGCAGCATTTCATATAATCCATCAATGTTCTGAAACAGTAGAACTCCCAGTAGCAAAAGTTAACTAAATGACATATTATTTCACAATAGACACAACCCAGTAATGATTTCTGAATTGCGCATTTAAGGCTCAGGAATAGCCATCTCACAGTGTTATTCTCAATCTAGGAAGGGCTTTAGGAATGTTTGCTGGTTGAAATCTTTGCCATTTTCAGGAGGAACTGATGAGTTGTATATCTCTCAGAATAATGGATGGGCTGGAACCTATCTATCTATTAGATATTGGGTCAAACATGTTTTGGGGGTACATTTAAAATAGATTTTGCTATTTCAACATGTTGTGTTGGAAAAACATGCATTTTAAAAAGTATGCACTGCATATATTTTTAAAAAATTCAAAGTAATAATCATATATAAATACAGTATCAAGTTTTGCTTAGATTAAATTGCAATTTAATGTAGGAAAAGTCGGAATGGATTTGTGAGTGAACAGGCGGGAAATTAACAAGGATACATTGAATTGTATACAAAGCATATATTGAATTGTTCTACCACTGTGTATTATCATTTAATAAAATAAATCCTATTAATTTCATTGTTGCTTATTATTTTCAGACTTTTGTTTCACTCTCCAAAGTGTACCTATCTAAATATATACAGTTAATGCTGATTTTAATGGAGATCTATTTAAGAGGTATAAATATATTTTTCTCTGGAACATGATACACATGTACATTCATACTTTCACATACAAATGTTTTATACTTGCAACAGCTCTTAATTAAATAAGGGCAAAGATAAGAACATTCTTAGAAGAGGAAACATATAAAGGTAAGGAATTAAGGAAAAAAGAAAAAGAAAGAAAGGACTAAAGGGTGAAGTAGATTGTTTTGAATCCCTAAAGAGGATGTGGAACAATTGAATTCCTTCAGCCTGAGAGGAAAGGGTTATTCTTAAATAGTATTTGAAGTTCTTTTTCTATGAGATTATTTTTATACCATGAGTTAATTCACTGGATCCTTCTTTTTCTCAAATTAGTATGCTTGCTCATGCCTCTAAAATTCTCCATGCTATCCTTCAGGGTAAAATGGATAGAAATATGTGTTATATCTAAACAAGGATACATTCAGTCTTAGATAAATCTACACATTGCATGCAAATGAAGCTTAATTAGGCCTATGAATGTCATATTTTAAATAAAGCACGACATCTATTTTTTTTAAAGTCACATATGCTTTCCTAAATTTAGGAATGTGATTTTCAATATTTCTTCAGTTTAGGAATGGTAACTCCAGTAAGCAGTGCAAGTAGGGGTTAAATTGCCATATGTGGTTCATGAAACAGAAGGGCATCTCTTCAGAATAACAAAATCTTCTCCTGAGACATATATCGTAACAATGTTCATAATTCAAGACACCTTGCTCCTGATTTTGATTCCTCGTGCTTTTCATCACCTGAGCTGAATGGAATTAAAGTTCAGAAAACTGAATAAACTTCAGAATAGGAATCTGAGTAAAAAAATAGGAAAAAATGCAGGAAAAAAAGGAGGAAAAGAGGATGAAGAGGGATGCATCATGAATCTGGAAAGTACAAAATCACTGTTCATCAACATCATTTGAAATTTAAATTCTGCTATTTATTCAGTGAGAATTTTATCCAAAATCAATTCACAACCAACTTTTATTTATATTTGACTATTCCAGTGGAAATTATGGGAAGATTAGAACAGCTCTTTTGAACAGCTCTTTGGAATACAATGGGGACAAAATTTCTATCTAAGAAATGTGTTATTAATAAAATATTTATTATGTAATCCCATACTGTCTATTTATAAAAACGAATAAAAGCCACTCCAGGAATATTTGGTATAAAGTTCTAAAATCTAGGCACCCATTTTCTTGTAAGGTCTTGTAGCAGGTGATTTTCTCCCTCTCCCTGTCTCTTTCCCTCTCCTTCTCCCTCTCCCTCTCCTCCCTCTTCATCTCCCTTTCCTCTCTCCCTTTCTTTTTCCCTCTCCCTTTCCTTTCTCACATATATACACTCATACCCCAAGCAAATATTTTCCTGCATTATTTTATGTGCTTCTGACCAGTGCTTTGAAAAATATCACATGAAAACTGCAATGGCAGGTGTCGTGAGTTGTGGAAAGGGGATCTTCATAGGAAGAATGATTTATGGAACAAGTAACAAATTCTGCAAAAGCCAAAACAAGCTTTTTTTCCCTGGACATTCAGATGGCTAGGTTAGTAGGCCTTAAATTGGCAGAAAAGTATGTTAGTATCAAATGTGCTGCTCTGATGTCAAACCCTTTTTTGCCTTAAGAACAAGGCTGGCAACTGGTGCTGTCATAACAATTTTATTTTGAGGAAAGTTGGTGGATTTTCTGGTTTTCTTTCTCTTTCCACTGAGCATTTCTTAACTTGTGGGATCAGCTACAACCAATCACTCTCCTTAATGGTGATAGAGCAGAACAGACTGAATGTAGGTGGTACACGGGATCAAGAATATCGTCACTTTTCAAGTTACCTGAAGAAAATCTCATGCATGGAAAGGTGTGAAAATACCTTGTGAAAGGTGTGAAAATGCATGAAAATATGTGGCTTGTCTGTCAAGCAATATCAAACATGAAAAAAGATACAGCCAAAACATTCCAAACTGGCAGGTTGCAGAAGGAAGAGTGGGGGGAAGTATGCAGGATAAAGTGGAAGGGAATAATTAATAACAAGCATGCTACATCCTTGATCTGTGCTGCAAGGAAATGGCAGAGCTGACTGAGAAGCTGTGGCTGGCAGTACCTGGAAATGTCCTGTTCAGTAGGCAAAATGAGTAGCCAAAACTGCAGTACTCTCATAGTAATGAAAAACAGTAAAAGCCACACCAAATTTCTGGTAGCAGAAGGAGCAAAAAATCTGTAATGTACTCATTGTGGTAGCATCAGTAGATGCTATCATAGCTACAGCAAATACATCATGATTTTGTGTGTATGTGTGTGTGTGTGGTGGGGAAGCATTAGGAAGATCTCAGTCTGATTCCAATTTAGCACCACTGGTTGTCTCCTGGAGAAACAACCTGGTAAGAATTTCATGCTGGCTATTCCAAACAATTAAGACTTAATGAGGTCCTGTAGAGAACAATATCACATCATTTTTTTTCAGTTAAAAAATACTGCAATTGAGACCAATAACTTAGCACCAGTTGCTAAGTGATGCAATTTGTTATAAAATGAAAAGTCACATGATTAAACCCAACCTCAAGGTCAGTTTGTCAGTTCTGGCTGCAGTTATTAAGTAAATCATTGTGTATGAAGTGTAACATCAGGTGAATGTGATTTTAGTCTTTCTGCTACCTTCCCCACTGATTTTTCGACTGGCTTGTTGGAAATCACAAATGATGATCATGTGACTATGCTATAACCATTATAAATGTGCACTGGGTGCCAAGTGCTTGAAGCATAGTTACATGAATTCACAGATCTTGAGATGGCTGCAAATGTGATGATTGCTTATAAGCCTCCTTTTTCAGCATCATGATAAGTTTAAATTGGTCACTGAATAAGTGATCAGTAAGTAAGGGTTTCCTATATTTTTCAAAGTTATGACAGAGTACATTGCCTATGGGCCAAGGCTTATTTTGCTTGATGGCTGGGAAAAGCATTGCCCTCCTGGTGAAATTCAATCACACAACACTTCCCATCCTTTTTATTTATAACAAAATCAAAAGGAAAAGAAAACAAGTTTTGCCTTGCTGATATTGTATGAGCTTCCTCTTTATGCTAAAAAAAATTTGGTCATGGTATAGGTATGACTATCGGAGAAATAACTTCCATTGCAGTAGGATACAAAGCCTTCTCTAAAATGGTTAAATTAGCGACTCATGTGTTACTCTTTTTTTTTTTTTGCAGAATTTTTGTTCCCAAAAGAATGATGTAATATTTTAGTTCAAAAGGACAGTTACAGAGGAAAATAGTAGAGGAAATTAAAATATGTGCTTCTTTTTGTCACATATATATATTTACAATCTTTATGAATTTTGCAAGAGAAACAAAAACCTGCTCAATTGAAGAGTACAATATTTATATTCAGCAGAGTCTGTAACTCAAAAAAAAATTGAGTAGAAATTAAATTTGTTTTTCTAAACCAAAATTATACAAGAGCTTGATCAGGACCTCCCCTTATTTCCATCTCTGATATAGTATCACAAAGACTTTAAAAGTAATAATAAAAACTTAACACTGTCTTCTGTTTGTGATTGATGAGTTTCTTTTCCTGAGCCTTGATGGTGCAGTGGTTAAAATGCAGTATTGCAGACTAACTCACTGCTCAATGCTGGGAGTTCAATCATGTTCAGCTCAGCATTGACTCAGCCTTCCAAGGTAAATAAAATGAGGATCCAGATTGCTGTGGGAAATATACTGGCTCTGTAAACTTCTGTAAAACACTATATATAGTGTTATATAAGTCTAAGTGCTATTGCTATTGCTGTTCTTGTATAACACGTTGGAACACCAGCACCCTGGATCACCAACCTCTCCAAGATACATCTGGGTTCTGTCCTGGATTTCCTTCTGTCAGGTTTTTTTCACCAGGCTTTGGATTAGAGCTGTGGTTCCTGTGCATTTTACCAGTATTTGTTTATTTAATTTATATGCCATTTTAATGATTTCTGTCCTTTCAGCATTTGGATTTGTTTGTGATTTGTTTTTTAAAAAGCATTTTATAGTATTATTGTTATTAATCTATGCTGTCTGGAGTGATTGCTTCATTGGACAGCTTTTAAAATTTTTAAAATTAAAATAATACAATAAATATTATGTCATGTGATTTTTTTATGATATCTATGCAAATTGTTAAGACCATAATATATAGTAGTCAATAGTAATGAGATGGCAGAGTTCCTTTGAATCCCCACCCCATACCCAATGTGGTATTTATTGAAATTTTCTAAAGCCCCAGCCATTAGTTCCTTTCCCTGAATAGAGTTTTCTAGAAAGTCAATTGTCATCAGTGAAGGAATGTGAAGGATGTGTGATTTTGATTTGTTTGTTTGGGAAAAGGGGAAAGAGGACCAGAATAGACTTCCATCTCATCATGTATGGTAGGCCCAAGCATTCAGAATTTTGCAGCATTAATTCAGCACCAGATAAATAAACTGGCTGATGCTACATTTAATGTCTTTATAAACATAATAAGTAGATTTTACAAACCAGTTGTAGATTTTTCTAACATGGAGCAAACTCAGACAGAAGTAGACATGTTACAAGTTCAGAGCTTCAGTAGCAAGCATTATGCACAACAGAGGAGAGAAGCAGTTTCATTTTCAATAGACAGACTCAGAGCTCAACACAGCTTCAGAGCTGCAGAGCTTAATATAGAGCCATGCCTAGGCTCCTTTTAGTTTCAGTTTCCAGTTCTCATTGACTGGCTTAAGCCCCTGTCACACTGCCCAATGGATGCAAAACGTTTGTAAAAAGGACACAGCGGATGAGAAAAATGTTCCATCTTATCGCTCTTCCAAAAGGGGAAAAAATTGCATAAAACAGAAAGCGGATAACATGGAAGGAAACGGACAGGGGGAAAAAGACGCCAGAGCGGATGGAAAGCGGACGCGGAACGGAAGCATCTTTTTGCATCCTCTAGGCATCCTGTCTAGACATCCTTAATATCCGGAAAGGGTCCCCTGCTGTGAACGTTTTTTTCCCGTTTTAAATGCTTTCTTTGCGTGCTGCATCCACTTTCATCCTTTTCTCCGTCCATGCTACTAACGCTGCGCGCCTGTTCCGCATCCGTTCCGCTTCCTCCCTGCGTCCGTTTACCGTGGAGAGATTCAAGTTGCGTGGATGTCAGCGGATGCCTAGTGGATATAGTTGATGCGGTAACGGATGACAACGGATGCAGACAGGATGTCCCCCGTTATGCCTAGCGGATGCAGAACGGATCGTTGGATACATTTGCCGCCTCAAAAAGTGGTTGAGCAGCTTTCAAAACCTTCTGAGTGGAATGAAATGTCAATAGACAGATTGCTGTGACGGATAGAGGGAAGCAACGGAGCAAGTGAGTACAGAACGAACGGAAGCATCGCGTTAACCAATGGATGGTAAGTGTTTTTCTCCGTTTTACATCCTCTTTCCATCCATTGCTGCAATGTGACATAGTTGCTAGGCCTGTTCATTGGCTGACATTATTATGCTATATTACAGTTCATGAATATGCTCAGACACCAAACCTGATGGAGTACTGGCTAATTATAGATGAGAAAGAATGATGGTCGACTCTACAACTTTAGATACAATGGACAAAGCCTCTATGCTGCTCTGCTGTAACTTTTGATATCCCAGAGAAGAGGTATTATTAAAAATGTATAACAAGTTATATTAACTTACATAGTTAACTCTATTGAAATTAAATTAAATCAAGGTTTTGTCTACTGTTCTTTTTTATTTTTTATTTGGCGCAAAAAAGAAAAATTCTGCACTGAAACAAATTTTAAAAATTGGGATTTGAATTGCATAATATATATTAACATTTGTTCTGTTTATGTCTTTAAATGCACTATTAATAGTTACAATCTCACTGAAAATGCATTATTAACAGTATTATTTAAGAATAAGTTGAGTCACACTTATTAACTTGACAATTTGACAATTACTTGACAATTTGAATTACCCAGTCAAATTAGGAAATAGAATATTACTTACCTTAATCTTTTTATATTACAATACAGTGTGGCCATTCTATGCTGATATTTCTAACAGAGATCTTCAAATGTAGTTCCATAAATGTGTTAACAACCTTTTTTTTATTGATTTCATTTTTTAATTTGCACCATCATCAAGAGTCCAGTGACAGCTTGGCTGATCCTGTGCTACACTGAATTTGATAGAATTTGCTATGAAACTTGCCTCATCATGTCTAATTGGACTGATAAGTGTATATATGATTTCTACCAACCCATAAAAGGCAATTTGCATTTTTAAAATAATTCAAGGAGTTTTACTAAAGGAGTCATTTTCGATACTTTAACAACATGGTTGTCTCTAATTCTTATTGAATTATAATAGCTTGAAGCTATCTGCCATGCTGAAAATCTACATTTAAAACTGGATGATTTTGAGATATTATACCTTGGAAAGAAACTGACAAATATTGATACTGAAATAAGTGACAGAACTGCTCTATCCAACCTGTCTAAAATTTAATTAATCTAAATCTTAAGAGCCTGTTTTAGTGCAAATTCTGACAAGTTTTTTTTTAAAAATATTTATCTATCTTTACTGCTGTCTTTTTCTTCGACTCCAAGGTAACAATAGAAATGTCAAGTCTTTCAAACAGCAAGAAGGGAGATTCATTTCAATTTTAGAGTACATTGCTTCTGAATGGAATGAACCTTTAACTTCCATTTATTAAAGCAAGCAAACTCTTGTGAAAGATTGCAGATTTTTTTTTTAAAAAAAAAACATTTTCCATTTCACCCAGAGGCTTATAATTCTGTTTCTATCTGTCCACCATTGCAGCTTTATTGGTTTTTGTGTATGACTGTGACTAGCTGATACTATTAAGATCCCATAATGAAGTATCTCTTAGGTAGTTCTCTTGTGAAGTTGTCCATTTGTGGATGCAGTTGTTTGGGTTTTTTTGTTTCTTTAAATAACATTTATTGACTGGTAAAAGAAAGTACTATAGAAAATTTAGAACATTAATTTTCTTGCAGGTTCCAATCTGGGTCAGTCATCGGGACCAGAGGTTTTGATTTCTGAGTTTCCAAATTCAGATTTGTGCTGTAGCCCATCTTCAGGGAATGTCTCTCTGGCATACATACACACACACACAGAGAGAGAGAGAGAGAAAGAGAGAGAGAGAGAAAGAGAGAGACAGAGACAGAGACAGAGAGACAGAGAGACAGAGAGAGGGAGGTACTGTAATTTGCCTTCATTTGTGATTAATTTTTCTCTCATATATAATACATATCTCCTTTTTACTTCACTGTCTTCTTTTTCTGAAAATATTAATTGTGTAAGAAAGGACAAACTATTATCAGTAGTATGGGTTGTGGGAATAAAATAATTACTTTATACTAATTACATTGTTATTAATGTACAGTAACAACCTTCTCCTCAACCTTCTAAAGAGTTGTACATCCTATCATTTTTTCTTCTCTTCATGTAACCATTTCAATTTCTGTCCCCAGATACTGAAAAAAGAAGAGCATCTTCATAATAAATGTACTTGGTCATCATTCCCATCTTCAGTGTGTATGTGTGTGTGTGTGTATTTATGTCATAATCCATACTTCCATACATGCGTGTGTGGGGAGGGGAGGTATGGATTATGACATCACATTGAAAATTCCAGAAGTTCAACGAGGAGCATCAGAATGGTATAATATGGGGGAAAATATTTTCAGAATGAATAACTAATGAAGAGGAAATATATCAGGAATAGTACATTAATTATGGGTTGAGTGCTAAAGAAAAGTAAATAGACCTATGACCCATAGGCAGTAAGGTTACATATCAGGACAGTATGACTACTCTCAGACCACTAATGCCCTTATATCTCTCAAAGAAGAAAAGTCAAGACATATCCTGGCTTAATGTAATTTGTCCCATAAGTTGATTTTTAAAAGTTACTTCAAACTTTTTAATTCTAACTATTTTCTCAGTTACAAAATTCCTTCAGGAAAGTTGTTACAATGCACTAATACTAGAAAGTTGCAGCATTTTTTTTCAATAAAGTTCAGGTATGAAATTTGACCAATTACAGACAGCCACACTGCCCTAGTATTTCATTTTATTTATAAAATTTACTTGCCACCCACCTATCTTGTATTCAATGATCCTGGTGTCAGTTGTTATCTAATATTGCAGTTGTTATCTAATATTGCATCTTTAATCCACTTGGTACATATACATATCAACTAATTCAGAAGAACACCAAAACTGCATTCAACATGTAGAGGATAAAGTGGGCATAACTTTATTTTCCTCTTGAAGAATAAAGCATATGTCTCCATAATTGTTTAGTGCTATCAAACTGAGAAAGTAGCCAGACACCTCCAAAGCTTACCACTTGAGATATGCTTCAGCTATAGTCATTTCAGGCAGCAAGAAAAGTAATCATCTGAATGTTTCAAATTTCTATTTTTCTTCAAACTCACAGGTCTCCCAGCACTCATTACTCTAGCTTCCAAACAACATGTTTCAAGTGTAAGTGAAGATTAAATCAATTATTTCCTCATTCTCACATTCCTGGCTACTTATTTACTGAAATAACAATCATATTATAAAATGCAGAAAAGACAAAAATTTTAAGTTTGTTGTTATTTAGTTGGGTCCAACTCTTTGCAACTCTTTGGACCACAGCATGTAGGTTCCCTTATCCTCCACTGCCTCTCAGAGTTTACCCATTTCATGTTCACTGATGCTATCTAACCACCTTTCCCTTCTCCTTTTGCATTCCATCTTTCCCAACATCAGGATTTTTTTCAGTGAATCCTCTCTTGCCATTTGGTGACCAAAGTATTTGAGCTTCAGCTTCAATATCTGTCCTTCCAAAGAAGAGTCAGGGTTGATTTCCCTTAGGATTGATTGGTTTCATCTTCTTGCAGTCCAAAGGATTCTCAAGAGTCTTCTCCAGCATCACAATTCAAAAGCAGTTTTAGTTTTGGTATAAAATGTAGTAAATAAATGCAGTCATGAAACATTTTTAGTTTAAAAACATAAAGTGCAGTTTAGAGAACCACTATTTCTGTAATGTATAAGCTTTTCCTCACTAGTTCTGAAAACCACATGGCATATCTATCTATCTATCTATTTATCTATCTATCTATCTATCTATCTATCTATCTATCTATCTATCTATCTATCCATCCATCCATCCATCTATCTATTATCTATCATCCACCTAGTATGATTTATGACAATAGAGATAGCATTATGCATTTTGAAATATGACATTGGTATTATATACACCAAGGTATTTTAGTAGCAATCTCTGCAGACTAATTAAAATTACGTGAAAGCAGAAGTCTTGTTTATTTTGTTTGGCCATAGCTTGTAAGTTAGTTTAAATAAATTGGATGTGTCTACTGCACTGGAAAAAATGGAGTTAATGTTAATAGAGCTGCAAACAGGCTAATAAGGAGGATGTTGTAAGACTATAATTCCATACTGATAAAGCCTTTCTTAAATGACACATTGAGAAAATACTGTTTGTCAAACAAATAGCTGGAGATTTTTTTTTGCATTGTTTCAAAATTAAGCATCCAGATCAATTTTTAGGATGCTAAATTGATATTTAGGAGCATTCAATAATACTAATTTGCATCTATTATTTCTTATTGCCATGCCAAGGAGCTCAGTGATTGAAAAGTGGAATAACAGTTTCCTCTTGCTAAATTGTAATGATGCCCTTTATAATCCTCTTTTTAACGCAGTTCCTGAACTTTAGAAAGGTTGCTTACTGCCAAATGTCAGTTCATCTCAGGCAGGTACAATGGAAGCCCTCTTGTTTTATTACTTATTATGCCAAATAAAATTGGTATTACCAGTAAACTTGCTAGATGAATGCTCTGGGATGAAAAGAAACAGCAAAGATAATATGCCAGTCTGATTCGGCACTGTGTGAGAGGACCCAAGTAGTATGAGAAAAGGTCATTTTAATTTTAGATGAGATAGTTTGGCACTTTAATAGGATCTCACATTCTCTTTATTAGGTGTAAAATGGGAAGGACCAATTATTTACAGTTATTGATCAGAATCCCATTTTTAGTAGATTTCATTCTTAATTTACAAGATCTACAATTTCAAAATGAATCTTCAAGGCACAATAGTTTTTTTCTAAATTTTATGTAATACTAAATTGTTCAGTGTAATTTCAAAATGAATGATACATTTGAAAGTGTGCATTTTATTAAAAAGTCATGCTTTATGATCAAGGTGCTTACAGCTATCACAAATCTTGCTTTAAAGAAATATATCAAATATACCAAAACCCACAGGAGTTTCAATGGCATTGTGTGTCTTTTCCTAGACTTATTTTGTATATAAGGAGCCCTGATGGCACAGGGGTTATTGTAGGCAAACTCTGCCCACAGTTGGAATTTGATCATGGAGTGGCTCAAGGTTGACTCAGTCTTCTATCTTTTCCAAGGTCAGTAAAAGTGTTTACATTTTGAATTCTTCTGAAAAGAAAATGATAGCATGAGACTTTGAAGATTGGACCCTAGAAAGAATCACTAGGAATTATAGATCACAATTAAAGAAAAACAAGTAAATTGCCTTACTAATGCAAAGCAAAATATTTTAAAATCAAAATATTGAATGATATTTTTGCACAAGTAATCTAGAAGTTAATTTTAAGGGCATCTATGAATAGATTGTATCTAAAACATGTTATGGAAGTTGAATTGACAAAACTGAGCTGAAATTGGATTTAAAAGGATGCAAAAATATTATGAAAAAATGTACTACATTGGACAAATTAAAAAAGATGATCCCCTAATAATTAATATATATATACAAATAACAAACCAAAAGAATAACCTGAATAATTTTCACATATTTGATTTACAAATAAGACTTCAATGTTAAAACAGTTATGTGAAAAAATCAAAGAAAAAATGTGATACATGGTAGGATATTATTTGAAGGGACTAAAGATTAAGAAGAAATATAAAATTGACATATTTGATCAAAGTTAAAATGACATCTTGTTATTTCTTGTATCCCTTAATGAACTTTATTCATTAAACAAAATTATGTGATCATACAACTCACAAAAAGTGGCTCCAGATGGCTCACAACATGAAAAACAATCCTAAACAAAACCATATAATTGCAATCCTCTATCACATCTGGTGACAGCAAAAATAGAATCATACTAACCACTTTATAAGACCAGTTGTTTTTTTCTGATAAGACTGAAATGACAAGTATTTTATTTTAAGAGAATGTGATGTTACTAATTGTTTATAATTGTGATGAAGAGAGAAATCATTTTAATATTTCATTTCTTAACTATGTTCTTATTTTCCTTTTTTCTTTTCTGCACTTTATCTTTTTAGTTTTTAATTTTAATAAAATTATTACACAAAAGGAATTGCAAAATTATTTTATCTTATTGATAATTTATTAGCCTATATCACTATGTGCTGAATTTTATCTATATAATGTTTATATACACAGAGTTGGAAGATACCTCAGAGATCTTCTAGTCCAATCTCCTGCTCAGGCAGAAAACCGTATACCATTTCAGACAGATGGTTATCTAATCTCTTCTTAAAACCTTCCAGTTTTAGATCATTCACAACTTCTAGTGCAGAAACTTCACCTCATGGTGGGCTGTACTTTAAACCTCCACATATAGTTTTTATGTAGCAGAAAATAAATGGGCACCTCATATCATTAAAGTCCAGGAAATTCTTGTTATTCAAGATCTAGTGGATATTGAATGGTACTTGGGCTGTGCTGTTTGAATAACATTTGCTATTACCAACTGAGCGTCAGCCATTATGGTTAGAAAGACAACAGCATTACAGGGCTAAATAATTGATTAATCAAAGTGAAATTTATTTCCTTGGTGCAGAAATTATATCCTTCAGGTATTGTCAAGCTATGGCTTATCAAATGATTAAAACAAAAAGGTAATCAATTTGTTTAGATTAAAAGCTTGCACAAAAGGCATTGAGTGAGATCTACTATCAAGCCCTCTATCATAAAGCACAATTTTGTCCCTTTTGTTTTTTCCCCTCATAAAAACATAAGAGATTTTGAGCACAATGGAAAGACAACAGTTTAAACCCAAAAAGTACACACAGGTGCAGTGAATGTTCATTTATCAATACTGTCCTGCAGTCTTGTTCCTGTGGATGTTACTGCTACAAAAATGCATGCAGTAAGTGTTGCTACCGGGAGACCATCTTTTATTTCATCATTTACATTGTCACTTGTGTTCCTTTGCTTCAGGGTATTTGTCAGCCAACAGCAGGTGATGGCTTTAAGTGCTACTCCACTGTTTGTTTAGTATTGACTTTTTTTTTATTCCTCCAAAACAAATTGCCACAGCAAGCGACAAAGAGCTGGCCACGATAGACCTTTGAGAGATCGACACAAACTAAAAATTGGAAGTAAGAGACAAACATTTTTTAATGAGGTTTCACCAAGATTGTAGCAGCAACAAGAAAAAGGTGTGGGTTCTCAATAAGCTTGATGTTTCAAACAGTTGTCTAAGGGCAATAACTGGTTTTAAGTGCAAGCCTGAGTTTAGCTTAACAATAGAGTAGAAGCATAAAAGTAGCCAGTTTGCACTGCCGGCCAATTATCTATAATTAGATGATACTAGTCTAGCTGACGGTAATAGATCAGTTCTGATACTAATATTCTTATTTGAAAAAAAGTTGAAAGGAAGTACACAGAAACCTGGGTATTTGTAGTGTATTCTGTCTTTCAATGAAGAAGTATTCCACAATGGAGGGAAAGCATTGATAGAAATTTAGGTAAATATCTTATTATAGTCAGACACTGGGATAGCTATTAGATCAGTGGATTAAAGGAAACATTTAGGTAGTCTAGACAGAGAAGGTTTAGTTGCTATCTTGGGTTCCTCCAGACTTTGAGACCAGTGTTAACACTGCTTGACAGCAGTTCTCCAAAGCTGCAGGAAGAGATTTTCCACTTTTACTTAAGAACTGCTGGAGATCATGTTTATCATATGGGATATCATAGGAAGGCCGGGCAAGAAGCAATGGATGTAAACTGACCAAGGAGAGACTGAACTTGGAATTAAGGAACAATTAGAACAATTAATCAGTGGACTAACTTGCCTCTAAAAGCTGTGAATGCTCTAATACTGGAGTTTTTTAAAGAAGAGATTGAACAACATTTATATAAAATAGGATTGCCTGACCAGGGACTTGGATTAGAAGACTATTATAGTTATGCTTTGTGGAAGGAAGGGAGAAAAGGAGGGAGGGAGGGAGGGAGGAAGGAAGGAAGGAAGGAAGGAAGGAAGGAAGGAAGGAAGNAGGGAGGAAGGAAGGAAGGAAGGAAGGAAGGAAGGAAGGAAGGAAGGAAGGAAGGAAGGAAGGAAGGAAGGAAATTTTTTTAAAAAAATAATTCAAGTCAATTGGTGCAGCATTTTAGTCATTTAAAGAAAAAGAATAGAGGTATCTGAAGTCAGAAGGTAAATCTGTCTACCTTAGGTGAGTCAAAAATGAGAAAACTACTGGACTTAAAGTCAATGGAAAAGCAGCTGACTTTGGAAACAATAATGATTTTAAAATACTAGCTTTCAAATAGGCAATGTTGCATTTACAAGCTAATATAGCTACTCTGCTATTTTGACTGTCTTAGTAAAAGTAACTCAGAAAAGTATTACACAGGACCAGGACCTTAAGAATGTTTAAAAAAATAATTAGATGTCAACCTTGCATGTATTTAATCATTTTTATGCTTTAACTTTGAGTATTAAATTTAACAGCATATGTATAATAACATGCAATATAGTATACTGTAATCACATATAATATACACACAAGTATAAAAGTATGTAATGGCAAGTAGAGCACCCATGGTCAATTCCTTTTTTGACTAGGACCTTGGGTGATAGTGTACATCATATGCCAGCTTGATTCTAACATATTGAAGAAAATCCTGCCTGGACTTTTCTGAATGAAAAAGTGGGTGAGTAGGGCAGCACGGAAATTGACCAATGGAAAAATGCAGTAGCCTGCTTGCAAGCAATTGCCAGAGGATCTCAGTCCAGGCAGGATTTCTTCAACCATGTTAGAATCAAACTGGCATATGTACAGGATGAAAGCAGCTTAAGGGTGTAATTATATATATATATTTCCGGTGTTTCTCACAAAATAAGGCAGGGCCTTATTTTTTTTTTCACCCCTGAAAAAATGGCTAGGCCGTCTTTCTTTAATTTCTTAATTTCCTCCGCCACCTAGAGCGGCCCATACGCATGTACCTTGCCGCGAGGCTGTTTCTATCAGCTGACGAAAGCTCCCCGAAGATTGAGTCACCAGCTGCTTCAGGGCATGGAGTGGCTGCCCGTGTCCCCTCGCCTTTAGGCAGTCTCTTTGGGGCAAAGGAAGCTCCCCAAATGCAGTCACCATCCACTCCGATCGGCTGGTAGAAGCGGCCTCGGGGCGAGCGCACACACACACACTCTCATCACCACGAGGCCGCTTCTTTCGGCAGACAAAAGCTCCCTTGAAGGCAGAGTCCCCAGCCACTTCAGGGTGAGGTGTGGCTGCCTATGTCCCCTCACCTTTAGGCAGTCTCTTTCGGGCAATGGAAGCTTCCCAAATGCAGTCACTAGCCACTTCGATTGGTTGGTAGAAGCGGCCTTGGGGTGAGCGCACAAACACACACACTCCCCTCACCATGAGGCCGCTTCTTTCGGCAGACGAAAGCTCCCTTGAAGGCAGAGTCCCCAGCCGCTTCAGGGTGAGGTGTAGCAACCCGTGTCCCCTCGCCTTTAGGCAGTCTCTTTCGGGTATGGAAGCTCCCAAATTACAATCACCAGCCACTTCAATTGGCCGTAGAAGCGCTTGCAGTGAGAGAAGTGTGTGTGATGGTGCTTCACCCCGAGGCCGCTCTCTACCAGCGATCGAAGTTGACGAACACAATACAGAAGCCTGTTGATGGCAATGAGATTCGGCCAAACATTGCTACAACTTTAAAGCCAAACTATTAATTCAGGGAAAATACCGAACAAGACGAATTACCATACTGTAAGTCCCACGAAAACTCTAAGAAAACAACAAGCACACACACACACATACACACACACACACATATGTGTGTGTGTGTGTGATTGTATGTATGAATATATATTAGATATATGTATCATGGTTTTTTGTGTTTTTTTAAAATTTTGCAGGTACTTACAGTATGCCATCAGCTTACCTTCGGGTATTTATCCCATGTCATTAATTAGTTTGTGCTTTAAAGTCTTGTAGCAACGTTTTGCAAATCTCATCTTTCCATCATCAGCCTTCTGTACCTGAGGTCATCTGTGGGTCAGGTATCACAGCCATGGTTTTTAAATTTGAGCTAGCCTACTGTTATCTCACATATGTATTTTTTTCTCATCCTGACTTCGTCATCTTCGGTCTTGTTTTATTCTTGGACCTTTGAATATTATGTTTGATGTGTTTCATGACCTGTGTTTTGTGCTTTGACCTATTTGATCTATACCACTCTATAAGTGTGGTCTTGTTCCCTAACCTACTAGTTATAATAGGGTCCGTATATAGTATATAGTATCATATATACAGTTATAAACATATATATATGTTTTTTTAAGTTTTCGCGGGTACTTACATGTGTGCTGTTCAGCTTCCTTTGGGTATTTTCCCACGTCATTGTAGTGTATATATATAAAATATATATATATATATATACACAGTTATCTTAACTTCTCAGAATAGATGTTGGATGGTATCAAGGTACTGGTCTGAACAACTAACAGAAGTTAAAGTTAGTGGATGAAGCGATATCTTGGATTGTCTTCTGCCAGTGCAATAAAGAAGTAGAATAACAGAGTTGGAAGGTACCCTGGAGGACTTCTAGTCCAACCCCCTGAGTACAACTGTTAAAAGTACAAATATTAAATTTTCTCCTTCCTGATTGACATGGCACGGTCATTATTATTATGCTCCACAGAATACAGTTGGATTCATCCTGGGCCTAGACCGTATTCATTCAAGCCTCCTGCCTCCTATTTCAATACTTGCCACATTATGGATATCATGGACCATTATAGGCAGCAGTATGAGACAGCAATTATTGCTTGGAAATCACTATATCCAGTGCTAGAAGACTTCAATAGTTTAGGCCTCTAACTATTTAATAAAAACAACTTAGATATTGTGGAGATAATATTACTCACAGCTGTCAGAATCCATCAGGATTCCATCACTACCCAATTTGGACCTTTTTCTAAGCTGTGGAAGATGCCACAATAGTCCAAATTTCTCAGACTAATATATCACTTCTAGGATTCTCATATATGGACTAGTCAAATTGCTACCAACCTCATAAATTTCTGAAATGAATAATTACTTTATTTTAAGGCAAAAACAAATTCCATTAAAAAAAGCACTTCAGATTTCAGTTTCACCATGATGGTGTTGTTGATTCCCCTTCCTCTTTTATTGACACTGTGAGAATATTCATAAGTCCCATATTTTTCAGACAGGTTTGGTGAGTTAGATTATTTTTTAATGTAAAAAATAATGTCTAAGCATGATAAAAGTCATGCTTAGACTTTCTTTCAGAACTGCTAGGCAACCTGTCACTGTCAGTTCCTAGACTTTTCTTGGAGTAGTCATTCTTTCTCCTCTCATCCCCTTTTATATTTTTAGACCAAACATTGTAGTTTGCTATGGATGTCAAACTTGATTCATCTATAAAATCATAGCCTAGAATTAAGTACTTTTCATCAAGCTTCAGATGGACCTGCACAGAATAAGAGAGACCTAAATAAAAATGACAATCATTTATACAATGGATAGGACCTGTGACAACTCATTCAACAAAGTGCGAAAAGTATTTTCTTTGAACTTCCTTTCTTGGTACCATTGCAGTTTTATAGAAGCATGCTCTTAATGGCTAATACTATTGGCATCTATTGACCAGACATTTTTAAAATACAGGTAGTCCTTTACTTACAACCATTCATTTAATGACTGTCTGTAGGTATTACGGGACTGAGAAAAGTAACTTATGTCAGGTTTTCACATTATAATCATTGCAGCATTCTCATGGTCACAATTCAGACACTTGACAACTAACATGTAATTATGACAGTTGACCTGTCTCATGGTCATGTGATCATCATTTCTAACCTTCCCAGCCAGCTTCTGACAACTAAAGTCAATAGGGAGAGCTAGTTTTGATTAATGATCACATGATTCACTTATCAGCTAGAATGATTCACTTCACAGCTGTAGCAAAAAGGTCATAAAACAGGGCACAACTGCCTTGCTTAGCAGTGGAAATTTTAGACTCAATTGTGAGGACTGCCTGCATATATTGATATATAATTAATTGTTTTTATAATAAAATGTTCTTGATTGCCAACTATCAATATTTGTGTTCTCATTGTTAGAGCCACAGAGCAAAAATAAAATAATCTTTTTAAAGCCAGATTGAATATCAAAAACCTACAAGAACAGAGACTGACTCATTTATCTTAATCCACACATAGCAGTTTGGTGTATTTTTCTCCAACATATGTAATCTAGGGGTTACATTTCTTGGTTACTTTCTTCATTACATAAATTTATATGGCTGGCAATAGCCACTTGGCTGTATCACTGGATATCAGTCAGCATACTGTTAATGTCAAACTGTCAAATAGCCTCATTCAGTGGTTTCATTTAGATGTCAAAGTGATAATGACAAATGCTATGGTACTCCACAAAGGAGGAGACCAGAGGAGTAACTCTTCCCTTGTCAACACCAAATGGAACCAGCTATTAAGGAAGGAAAGACAATGTCTTCACTATCCCAGAAGTATAATATTTTTGATGGAATACATTTTCTATCTGCCATCTCCTGTGTCAAGCCCTGCTCTGCATACCTCAAAATGTATTCTGAAAAGTTGGAGAATTTTTTGCAGAACAAGATCTCGAAGTGCAAGGGTTAAGAAAAATAATTTTCTTCTTTATTGTTTTATTGGCAGGTTTAATTAAGTTAATTCTTAAGTATTTGTACTCCAAGCCTAATAGTAACACCACTAATGCCTCACATTCAATATTTTATGTCACATTCAAGAACAAGAATGGTAATGGTAAGAATGGTAATACATTCATGTACATTTTCTTTTTTAACATAGATTTGCATAAATATTTCATTAATAGATTGTACATTATGAATGGAACAATCAATTTGTATAATATTCCTTTCCCAGAAACACAGAGACCATTATAACTTACTATATATCTTCTTTTACATATCAGATATCAGCATATACACCCACATATAAATACATAATCTGAGAGAATGAGAAGTATAAAATATGTTTTTCAATATTTACATGATTGCCAGTGAATACAGAAATAGTTTTACATATAAAAGGAAGATGAATGAAAGCTTGCCTCCTCATTTTATTAGCTGTTACAAATTAGTGTAATATTTTAGCTTACATTCTCAGTCTCCATAAACTAATTTAAACAATTTCTCCTCTCCTACTTTTACAATTATCCTTACAATTTCATAAAGCAACAAAAACATTTTCAGGACAAACCTCATAATTCCCCTCAGAAATATATCAGAAACACAGGAACATACTGGCTTTAATTGTATACTAGTATTATGACAAACAGTATCCACAATAGAGACAGTCCCACAATCAAAGAACAATCCCTTAGTTAAGGCCCATTGGCCGACGGATGCAAAACGTATGCATAAAGGAAACAGTGGACAAGCAAAATTTCGGGGGTGGCTCCATCCGTTGTCATCTGCTCCAAAAAGTGGCAAAAATTTGAATAAACAGAACGG
>BHFT01008199.1:0-60762 GCA_004320025.1 Laticauda laticaudata
GAACGGATGGCAAGGTTTTTTGTCCGTTTTACATCCTCTTTGCATCCGTTGGTTCGGTGTGACATGGGCTTTACTAGCTTTCTCGGATTACACTTGCCATGCAAAATAACCCCCTTCTATCACCAATGGATGCTCAGTTTTTTAACTCCTATCCAGCAGCGTGGTAGAACTAGGCAAGAAAATATTATTCTGGAGGAAATATTGCATGAAACACTGTGAAATTTGGAATACATACCAATTTAAACAACTGCTTTCAGTAGAATATTTGTAGCTGACTCAGGAATAGCTGTCTTGTATAAAACATTGAAATCTCTTTTGAACTATGAACTTGATTTCAAATTTGACTTCTGCTCTAATTTTGTTTAATTTATTAAAATATACATTTCTTTGTGTTTGCCTTTTTTTGCTTCTGCATCATATTGTTGACTCATACTCATCTTCTAAGCAACCAAATCCTTTCCATTAGTATTATTATCTTTAACTCTAGAGGCAAGCATCTGATATCTTTTTCCTAAGTTAATGGAGAAAGAAAACAACAAAGAAAATTTCTGATCATAATCCAGATATTCATGCAAATGTTTTAATTATTTCTCAATTCTTCTCTGGCATATTTAAAAAAAATTACAGGAAATCCAAAAATCCAGATGCTTCCATTTGAGTGGAATATATCATGATTTAATGACAACAGCCATCTGGTCTGATGTAGAACCTTAATTAAGAAACATTAATCAGAGCAAAATTATTCTAGAATAATTAGCATTTTACAACTTTTACAAGGAAAAATATAACAAATCACCATGCAAAAAATTTTAAGCATGGTGTAGCTATTATCTCATCTTTCTTTAAGCTGCTGATGTAAAAACCTATTTTATTCATGGCAGGTATAGCACTACCTCATGCCTCCTCATGCAGTTTTAGATAGGAAAATAATCAATTTAGAAATTGGCACATATCTCTTCTATTTTAGAGTTTTTAATCTCTTCCTCTTCCTGAGGTATAATTAAAATCCAATTTCTCTAATCCACAAAAAGTATTTTCAGTATAAATCCAGTCATAGTCACTTAAATAAAGGCCACTAAAATTGAATAATGGGTTTGAAGGTGAAATTTACGAATATTCAGGGTGTTCAAAGGGCTCAGTATGGTTGTATGATAAATTTTACTGCTTGTGTAATGAAAATGTTTGTGCAATATATAGTGGTGCTTTGTTTCAGCTATTTTTTTGTTTCTGGTTTTACAGTATTTTGTTTCAATTGTTGTAAATCATGTTGTGCCTGAGGCAGCCTATAACTTTAATTAATTAAAAAATAACTTCAGTTTTCTTGGTTCTGATCATTTTGAGCAATAGCTGGTTTATCTTGTTTGTGTATCACTATTCGAATAACATAAAATCCAATCCTATGCATGTTAATGCACTGAAAACTGTCATATACAGTCGAACCTCTGGTCATGAATGCTTCTGACCATGGCCAAATCAGGTTCCAACCAAAAAATTCACATTTTTTTTGTGGTCAATTCCCCTTCCCTGCCAATTTTTTTGTAAGCACCAAATTTCCAAAATTAGGTTCAGGTCATGACCAAATCGGGAGCACAGGGAACAATGCAATGACTGTTTTGCAGTGAGCAGATATCTTCTTACTTTGCTTAATGAGCCTTTTTCCCTTTCTTCAATAATGTCAAGAAATATATCTTCCATAATTCCATAATTTCACAGCCTCTTCTTGCTCTTATCCAAAAAATAATATTGTTTTTTAGTAAGCAACTCTTGTGGAATTCATTACATCAACAACACTTCCAAGGAATGCTTTCCTCCAAGAATGTGATCCTGTAACCTTGAACAATAAAAAGAATAATCAAATTGTCTTATCCTGATTTAGTCTATTAGCTCTTTCAGCTTAATGATGACAGCCTCTTTTTTTCAACTTTGCTTAGAGATGCATGGATTGAACCTGGTAGCTGTTTTATTTAGGTCAAAAAATTTCCCAAATGAGACTGTTTGGTGAAATTGTTAAGGCATCAAGCTAGAAATGGTGACCTGCAACTTAGGCAGTAAATCAGCGAAATGACCTCGGGCTAGTTACCCTCTCCTTTGTCCTATGTATGTCTCTATGTCCTAAGAAAGAAGCATTGGCAAATCACTTTCAAAATCTTGCCAAGTAAATCATGGGGACTTGTCCAGGTATTAACCAGGAGTCAATATTAACTCAAAAACATACACATGCATACGCAAACACCCTGTCCCAATGCACCACAGCCCTTCCTTTTCAAATCTAAAGAATTATAGGAACATTTAGCTGATTATTTGTCTGTTATAGCCAGTATAGTTTTACTTGAGTTGGGAATTTTTCTCTGTATCCATTGTGTTTCAGGCATGTTCTTTCCCCATTGTTTACTGGCTGACCAAATAGCATCTTTTATATGCAGAGCAACTACTCAACCAAGAAACCACAATGCTATTTTATTCCATATTTGTATTTATCTTTTTTTTCCACACTTGTTTTATTTCTTTGTAACCTGAGTTTTTATTGATACTTTTTTTCCAATTAAATGTAACAGCACTAACAATACATGTTGTGGCACATGGTGAAACCTAATATTTGTTGGTTGCACATTCATGGAAAAACTAGGAGTTTGCAAATGGCACTTCAGGGGCAAATAACACCAGATTGGATGAACACTGTTCAAAAGGGAAATGAGATTTTGGCTCTTTTGCACAGTAATCATGGTTTATGTTGGATATTTTTGTAAGGGAAAAATCTGGTCAGATACAGAAACATTTGTTAATAATACTTTAATACAATATTCTTCAGTTCTAAATTAAACCTATGGCTAAATTGAAGACAGAAGGGTATTTTTGTTGTTCAGTAAAAATATTCTTAAAATATAATAGGTTAAAACTTAGCTAAATGGATGATAGTGGAAATAGCAAAATGACATAACTAGGTTATATTATTTCTATTTAAGCATGTTTATTAAAAAAAAAATCTGCTTCAGCAGTACTAATGCCCCACTGGAATTCTTTTAGCAGAGGGCACTGTCCTAAAGTTCTAATACCTATGCACTTTTACCTTCATGTTACAAAAAATAGTTTCTGTTAGATCTCCAAGGTACTCTAATAGTTTTTGTTGCTTTGGGAATATAATATATCAGTTTTAAATTTCACTCCACTGCTAGGAACGAAGGGAGAGGAGTGAATCATCAGGGTCCAAACACCTTATGACTCAGAGGTTTAATGTTACCAAATAGTTTTAAGTCTTGACCTGAATTTATAAAATGACAAGACTAGAAATGCATACTAAAACATTTTAATGGAGTTTCCTGCTCCCAAAAAGGCAAAAGTAAGAGCAATGACCTATCAGGAACAAGGATTAAGCTAAGTGGGAAGGACTCTAATAATCAAGAATAGTTGGAGATCAAGGTGAAAGACAAGGAAGATTTTTTTTAAAATCATAGAATTTTTCAGAGGAAGGTTCTCAGACCTCAAAAAGTTTGCTATGTTTCTTGCTCATTGTTCCCATTTGCAATAGCCTGGATCATATCTGAGAAGAGTAGCTCCATATTGGAGATACAGTATTCAGACCATGTGATTAAACTCATGAGGCAACTGAACTCATGAATATTCGGTCCATGTCTTCAGATTTTCCTGAAATCCTCAGAAAGATTTCTTTTCCTTCCTTCCTTCCTTCCTTCCTTCCTTCCTTCCTTCCTTCCTTCCTTCCTTCCTTCCTTCCTTCCTTCTTACCTACCTACCTATCACTCTAAACATTTATATCTCAGAGTAACATCTATAGATCTGCCCTCTGCCTTCTCATAAATGCAATGCAGTTCTATTAATGCCATGCAAAAATATACTTCTTCATTCTCAAGGATTTAGACTTGTGGAAATGTCTGGAGTTGATGGAAAGTTTTGTCCAACCTGTCTGGACTGCATCAAACCATACATAGAACTCCCTTGGCTTTCACTAAAACACATTTCTACAAGGAATAGGAAATTTGTTCATTTTGGTTTCAGTCACTTGCTCATCTTCCAAGCTGGCATATTAGAAGAGGGAATAGGGTTTAATTCTCTTCCAGAGAGACAGAGGAGAGAGAGAGAGTAGGATGTGAGCAAGGCCTTGGAGCAGGAAAAGGAATGCTTGGAGTTCAACAATCTTGTCCATTATAAACAGAGTTGGATTTATATTGTTTAAAGGAAGCTCTATGATAGTAAAACAATAATAATACATTTGGTAATCATAAAAATATTGTCAACTAATATTTACCAAGCTCTAAAGAGGCCTGCTTGCTGTTCTTCTAAAACTCATTTAATGTAAACATTTCAAAGGTATTCTTTTTCCTTATCTTTTTCTTAGAAATTATATTGCCCAAGTCAAATATGAACTGAAACTTGTAACATTAGATCTATACGTATTAAAAATTCTCAGGTTAAAAATGCATGCAAAATGTGTATGTGTGTTTATGTAAGGTATAAGAGAAAACAATTTGCCAAAAAAATCATGTATTTAAAAAAAAAGATGCATAAGAAGATAATATCTTCTAGATACATGTACATAAAATATACATTTATTGTGTTTAAATGGATATATTTAGATGAATGCTCTCCTGTAATCTGTTTTTATTTATTTTGTTTATGTTGTTTTATTTATTTCAATAGTTTCAATAGTTTATTTTAATAGTTATGACATTGGTTTTATGCTGCCCAAAGTCACATTTTGTGAGATGGGCAGCCATATACCTGTTTTTAATAAATAAATAGTCACCTAGAGTTACTTTGGTGATTGAGATAGCCTAGAAGTTGATAAAAAGTATAGAATTCATCATTATAATGTAAATACAAATACAGCACAGCTCTTCAATGACCAATTTTAAGCTGTCCAATCAAACTGTATGTTACAACAAGCGCCTAAATAAACAGTTACTTAGCACATTCTATTTATGGGGGGAAATTAAGCATAACATCAAAATGAGTAAATATGGCAAATTCAAAAGTTTGGATACCATTCAAGCTGACTCAATGTTACTTTTAATTTTTTTAATTACATTTTTTTTTTACTATTGGTTTGCCGAAACCAGTAGCATTTTTTACTACCAATTCGGCTGAACTGAGTCGAACCAATAGAATACCACCACTGGTTTAAATGCAAGTAGTTTCCCAATTGAATCTATCGTTGAGTCTGTCCATGCATTCTGAGTTTAAGAAGTGTTCATTGTGTCTTCTGATTGCTAGGTAAATGTTTGTGGTAAATATCTGTTAGTCTTCTATTTATATGATGGTAGTTGCAATCTTTGCATTATTTGTTGTAGATGTCTCCTATTTTTTTTCCTTCTTGGACTACTTTTTTGATTTGCTTAAGATGTTTTGGGAGACTTTATTGATGCTGAGTGGGTTGTAGTAGTCTTTTGGTTGTTTCTGAACTATAGTGAGTTATGTGTATTCATTTTCCTGGAAGATGTTGCACAGATAGTAAGTTACTTTCTGTTCCAGATTGCCACAGTGATGTTTATATTTATCTGAAAAAAAATTTAAACAGTTCTTCTTGGGGGGAGGTTAAAAGGGTGGTATAATTTATTCCTTCCATTCCATTCCCTTATGATTGTTATTTCTTTAAAGATGTATCTCATGGGTTTTTTTTATCATGACAAAGATGTCATTTAAATAGTGGATCTATTCTTTTGGTTATAAGTGTAGGAGTGCTACAGCTTCTAGACACTGTATAGTCAAACAATGCTATGAATCCTGAGAAAAGTGATCCCACAGATGTTCTTCTGGTAGTAGAATTGTTGATTTAACTGAAAGTAGATAGTGAGACAAGGGTTGAAGATTTCCATCAATCTGGTATTTCAATTTCAGTGTGTTTGGTTAGGTTGTATATGTCCACTACAATAGATTCTTCCATGAGTTCTGGATCTACTGTATGTTGTAACATTGAATGAAACCATAATTTCATCTTCTTCTATTCTTAGGTCTTTTTATTTTCTGGAATCATAATACAAATTAGTTGATAGAATGCTCACTCTCCTCTATTAGATGCCCAACTCTCTTTGTGTGTTCTAGGGCTATCTTATGAGTTGGGGTTTCTAATCATGATACAATTGAATCAAGTAGTATGTTGGGTTTGTTTATGTTTTGACATCTACAGAAGCTGGATGGGTTGACTGCTTTTTATCCACCATTGTTCTTCATTGTGATTTGACCTTTCTTAATTTGCTGCCATCCATATCTGTAAAAAAAAGGAAACTGCAGAGCAGTCACCAAAGGAACACAGATGCAACCCCTGGGAATCACAAGCAAATTGTGGAATGAGGTACTTTGTTTTCCTTATATTTCCTCCAAAGTTGATTAATTTGTGGAGGCAAAGTATAGAAAACCTAATCCCTAGATAAACCAGCAGCAATGGCTCAGGTGAAGCAGGGACTGAGCCTGGGATCAATTTAGACAAATGGCTAAAACAGCCCCCTGTCACATACCCACCAATCATAGCAATTTATTTATTTTTCAGTTTTATGCATGAGAGGGATCACAAAACCATTTATTATCTTTTTTAAAAAGTTTGAGAATCTCTAGGTCATCTGATACTCTGCTACTTGTATAGAAGCTCTATTTTTATAGCTTATGGGCTAACTCCATCAAATTTCACAAGTGAATTGCAATTTTGTCTTGTGTGATATTTGATTGCACTGAAATTCTAAATCTTATTTCTCTCTCTCTCTCTCTCTCTCTCTCTCTCTCTCTCTCTCTCTCTCTCTCTCTGTGTGTGTGTGTGTGTGTGTGTGTGTTAGGGAGATTCAAAATTAGCTTGAAATGTTAGGCAGAGTAGTTTTTTCTGTCACCATATTGCTTTTTGCAATGTTAATAATCTTCCCCCATCCCAAGTAAAAAACAAATATTGGTGGGAAAGCATGATAAGTACTTTTGATTATTCCAGAGAAATACAAATGAGCAGCATACAGATTTTCTAAATAAATAAATAAACTTATTCATCTCAGACAGTAGTATAGCTACAGCAGGAAATCATATTTTCAACAACAAACTGATTATGGTGGGTGGCACTTTACTGATTGCCACCTCAGTTGAGATGTGCAAATATATTAAATTTGACAATGGTTCTGTGTGTGATTTAGAGTCTAATAAGCTACTAATTAAGATAAGAGGCACCCTCTTAATTCGCTAGTCAATAATTGCAGACAAACATATTTATTAACTAGAACAAAAATGTAAGTGAGTTAAGTGATAAGGAACTTATTTTGGATGGGTTTCATAAGGGTGAACAAAATCTGTTTATAATATAGTACAATATACCACAATCATTTCATGCTTTCAAAGTCTTTTTAATATTTTTAAGGGAATCAAAATAAGTATTTTTTTATTAACCAAATCAAAGAGGCTGGTGAATGATACTAGGGAGAATTACTTATAACTCTGGCCTGGCCTTTAATTGATGCCCTCTTCTGCTCAGCTTTGTGATACAAGAGCATTGGTGGCAGATTAATTTTTCTGTCCAGCTTCTGAAATGGAAAGAAAGCATAGAATAGCTTTCTTTGTTCTGGCCAACTTTGGTGTCAAACTACATTTTAATTTACTCCCTCCATGGACATACAAGAAGCTGGATGTGATGAATGTCAGAAAGGGATGAATATTTGTGCATCCTTTGTCAGGAGTGGCACTAGCCCCAATTGGGCCTATATGTACTGTTATTTTCCATTTTATAAAACACACAAATGTATGCACACATGGAAATGCCACCTTCCTCTGTGGCACATGAGAATATACTAAAAAGAAGCATCTTCTTTTGACTGGGACATCAGTGATTGTGTATTCCTAAATTGTGAGTGTTAAATACTTAGCCTGAAGGCCAAGAGACTTACTTAACAGTTGCATTATATAAATAAAGTTCTAGTGGGTTTATGCTTTTTGTAATCAACTGATTTGACCAGTTGGCTGGAAAGTCTCATACATGTCATTCTCAGTCACAGGCTTAATGCACCCACAAGGAAGATGGCCATGTCCTTAAAATAGATGATAACATTCCTTCCTTTCATTATAAATACAGCTATCATTTCCCCGCATTTAATTACATTATTTAAAAAGTTGGCATTAATGAATTTTGCAGCATGGAACTTCTCTTTTTCTTCCCACCTTCCTTGTCCAGATTTTATCCATGGTGCCTCACATTCATAACATTCTATTTTCAGGGTTGTTTCATGTATACCCTACAGTGTCATAGCTTATTACAACAGAAGTTTATCAATACAGTATGATGTTAAAAATCTAATACTGCCATTTCAAACAGCTCTGTAACATATTTTAACTGACAGCTAAGAGATGTAGGTTTCAGTATTTGTAATGCTGAATAATAATGATATGCTGTGGACTGGTAGGAACTTGGAAACTAATAGCATTATGCAACTAATCAAAAGAAGGAATGAAATAAGTTACTGGGAGTCCCTTGGACTGCAAGGCAATCAAACTGGTCAGTTCTAGAGGAGATCAACCTTGACTGCTCTTTAGAAGGCCAGATCCTGAAGATGAAACTCAAAAACTTTGGACTAATGAGAAGGAGGGACTCACTGGAGAAGAGCCAATTGAGGGTAAAAGAAGAAAGAGTTGGCAGAGAATGAGGTGGCTGGATGGAGTTACTGAAGCAATTGATGTGAGCTTAAATGGACTCTGGGGGATGGAAGGAAGACCTGGAAGAATCAAGTTGTTCATGGAATCGCAATGGGTTGGACATGACTTCGCAACTAACAGTTTACTGGGATATTATTTCAGGAAAAAGGTTTTTGGTGGCAAAATATTATAATTAGGACAAATCTGGTTGCCAATTACACTTTTCATATGAAAACTTAGGATGGCTTTCTTAATAAAAATGTTTTCCTTTTTAAAAATTCTTTTTGAAAAATGTAAGCAATTGCTTTTATATTTATGGATTCATGTACTGTGCTAAAATATTTGTGAGAAAAGATAAAGCGCATTGACTGAGGTGACATCCCATGCTTAACTTGCTTAGTAAACTGGCCCAGTTTTGAGATCAATGCAGTTCACTGAAATATAAATTAACTTAAAAGGCTGGAGTCACATAGCATGCTAACTATTCCTAAAATAAATCAGTTAGAATTAATTTAACTTAGTATGTTGTGTGACTGCAGGTACTAAATTAGCTTAACTGATTTGGTTAAAATTATGTGTGAACATAATATCCATTCTAGATGTGATCAACTACTATCTGTGATATAGTGAAGGGAGAATTATAGGAGAGCCAAGAATGCTATTTCACTTATCAGATATTCTCTGATAAGTGAATAATATGGTAAGAGGAGAAGATATGATAAAGGAGATTATTTTGTCTCTTCTCTTCTTCACAGTGGAAGAATTACTCAGAAGTCACTGCCTATAAGTGTAACACTTTCACCCCAGCTATATATTTTGGCTCAGAAAGCCTTTTCTCTATAAAAATCCCATCCTTTCCCTGTTTGTAGACCCATCTTAGATCTCTTTCTCTGCATTGATTAACTTTTGTAGTTTGGTTGTTACCATTTAATAACTGGAGTGTGACTTGACATTCATATTTTACCCATTCTTCAACCATCACCCTGGATTTTCTTGATTCTTAAAGGGCAGGGCTGTTTTTAAAATTGCTTCTTAGCTTCCTTCTGAGGGGTCAAACATTTCTCCAGCACTGCTCACGAAGGGAACATAAGCATCCTTCCCCTATAAGAATATTTTTATATGTATAATTCTGAAATAAAAGATACATGGAAAGTACAAGTTATTACCTCATTATTTTCCTTCAATATGGATACTAAATTTTGGTAGCAGTTTTGGCTCAAAGACAAATTTATATGACATTTGCTCATTCACCCTACACAGATGGGCAGACGGGTAGTTGCTAAGTTTAATAAATAAATGAAGATGGGTGTCCATGGCAAATGTAAGAACAATCAAGATGGTGGGTGTGATCATGTATTGCAATTGTGATATGTGCTTTTTTTTTTAAAGGAAAGGGCTTCTATCACAAGATGCAGATACTATCTTAACCTTTGTTTGTTTCTCACTACATTTTCCACTGCCAGTGGCTACTTCCACAACAATCCAGGTCATACTTTATTCCTCATTGACCCATTCCATAACATCAAGCCACAATTTAATAAAACCAAGCATGTGCGGCACTCCTCATGTTAGAATCTTAGCATTCTCCTCATAAAGTTGTACACAAATGTAGTTAACGCTAAGTTGCTCCCAAAGGAACACTGTACTCAAATCATTTCACTATGGGGTGGGGGACAATCCTCTTTCACCCATTTTCTCTACAAAGAGATTCACCTGTGCAAGACTGCAACAGTCCTGATCTTAGGAAGAGAACTGGAAGGGGTAGGCAGTACCTCAGTAGCTATTCTCCAAAAGATAACAAAACTGCTACAATTATATAAATTAATACATGTGAAAGATAAGAGAAAAGTACTTCTTTTTTAAAAGTGCTTTTTCTAAGACTACGTGTTGGAGAAATGTTTCATTTTTTAAATATAAGTTTGTGGCTCTAGAAGAATGGTCCTCAAATTTTTGGGCATCAGGGAGAAAGATTTTTTTGTGGACTGGAGGGTGCATGGATTCACATGCTGCCTGCATTCCATGGATGGGGCTTTGTGTTAGGGTTCCGGTACTCCAATTAAATCATTAGCCTTGAGCCACACTCCCAAAACTAAAGAGGATTTATTTGGAGCTACCATTCTATGTCTGGCAGTAACCTGGGTGGAGCCAATTCTGAGACATGCAATTCATTTCACCCTTGATCCTGCTTCTCCCCCCCCCCCCCCCCCCCCCCCCCCCCCCCCCCCCCCCCCCCCCCCCCCCCCNCCTCAGTAGCTATTCTCCAAAAGATAACAAAACTGCTACAATTATATAAATTAATACATGTGAAAGATAAGAGAAAATATGAATAGAATGTACTTTTGATTCCACACTGTTGCCTGCTCTTTGAAACTCCCCCCCTTCTTTCTGTTGTCAACTATAAAACATGAATACAAAATGTTTTATGAGTTGACACTTTGCTTGTTTTTGTGGGCCAGTTTCTGGCATACTGCAGATCGGTGTCAATCCACAGACTGGGAGTTGGGGACCCCTCCTCAAGAATTCTGTAGTGACAAGCAGTTTTTAATAGTGAATTGTTGAGACAGATTTCTGTTCATCTTTTAACCCACTAACATTTGTTTGGGTTTACTGATGTGGATAGATACTTCAGTATGATTTGCATGTGCCCACAACCACACAGATGAATTATCCACTAAATAGCTGATGGCAGTGGCAGCAATGCAGGGGATGTAATAGACCTAAATGATTTCTGAATAATGGTAAGGTTGAAGCAAATTCAAAGAATTTAGCATTGGTTCATTTGTTATTTATTTTACATTTTTAAAACCCATTTATGTGTCATATTCCAAATGGACTAGGAGAAAAACTATCATGGAATTAAGCACCTTACTAAATGAAGTGTATTATCATTTGCAATTTTGGAAGAAAAAAATCTGCCTATATGGAAATTCCTCAGTGTGCAGAAATTGGCAACTTTTCTCAGGCCTTCTGGATCTGCATATTCCATTCTCAGCTTCAAAACACATTCAGTTTGCATCCAAGATACACTTTTTAAAATATATCTCAACATGTATTTGAGACGTTTCTCTAGCAGGGCTTAATTTATAGGGACACATGTCTGATGATTATTTCACAAGTTGTCAATTTAGAATAGCACGAGAAGAATGTTTTTTAAAAAGCAAGTTCTGTTTTGTGACTTTCCATTCCTCAGAGAATCTACATCAATGTTTTCCTGAGTTTTTCTTTTAAAAACATTATTGATTTTCAAAAACAAAAGTAAAAGATAAATGGACAAGAAATAAAAGATTGGAGAAAGAAAAAGAAAAATAAAGAAAATAGACAAAGCCTTCCAACCTTCTTTGACACAGATATTAATAAAAAATACATCAAACTATTACTCTAAGGTTAACATTTGTCTACATTATTTCCATAATCCCATGTACTTCTAAGCATCAAATCCCAAAATCAACATTTCATTTCTTTCAGTTTTTCATACACACAAAAAATCCAAAATAGTTATTCAGTACAAAGTACAAAGTTATTCAGTTTTTTATTTAATCAACCTGTCAATTTCACCATCTCCACCAATTCCATCAGTTTCACCATCCATTTCTTTTTTCATTTAAAGATCCTTCCACCTTTGTGCATATAAGAATCATATCACATATAAAAGCAATGTTCCATAAAATGCTTCCATTTGTTTCTGTTTGTCCATGAAACCCAAAAGAAAAATCTCTGGCATATTCAATTTTAAAATTTTCTAGATGAATAGAAAATTGATTGATTCTAGAAAGTGTTTATAAAATTTTATCTTTTATAAAAGCTTTATAATTTTTTCCTTCAATATTCCTTTGAATCCAGAAAATATGATAATTCACCAAGTAGAAATTTATCCTGAGGCCAATAAAGCTCTCTTTACAGCGTTACAGTTGTAAGTTTGGTTGCAATCGTTTGACTCCAAGCACTCTATTCATGAGCCAATTGTAAAAACCTCCATTCCTGCAGTGCTTCATGAGGAACAATTGTCTGGAGTGCAAATGAGCACTCTCACAATCCCTGTGGAGAATTGGCGGTGGCGAGTTGCCCCATTCCATTAAAGTACCTATATAGCACTATTATAATTTCAAAATAGATATTAGAAAAAACACCTCTCATAGGTAAACAGTATGCAAACGTTTGGGTTTCTTTCAAACTTTTCATCAAGCCAGAAATTAATCAAAGCAAAGGGTTGCTGATATTCTGATATTCTGTATTTAGTTATAGCCTTAGATGGACTGAGGGGAAAAAAGGACCATTGACTTTCTTACTTTTGACTTCCTTATTTTTAAATTTGTCACCATTAACCTATTTTTAACCTGTCCCATGAAATAGAAAAAGAGAAAAATAGAATAACAGAGTTGGAAGGGACCTTGGAGGTCTTCTAGTCCAACCCCCTATACCATTTCAGACAAATGGTTATCCAATTCCTTCTTTAAAACTTCCAGTGTTGGAGCATTTACAAGTTCTGGTGGCAAGTTGTTCCATTGATTAACTGTTCTAACTGTCAAGAAATTGCTCCTTAGTTCTAGGTTGCTTCTGTCCTTGATTAGTTTCCATCCATTACTTCTTGCTTTGCCCTCAGGTGCTTTGAATAGCTTGACTACCTCCTCTTTGTGGCAACCCTTGAGATATTGAAACACTGCAATCATGTCACTCCTAGTCCTTCTTTTCATCAGACGAGACATACCCAATTCCAGCAACTGACCTTTATGTTTTAGCCTTTAGTCCCCTAGCCATCTTTGTTGCTATTCTCTGAACTCTTTCTAAAATCTCAGCATCATTTTTTTTACACTGTGGCAAACAAAACTGGATGCAGTATTCCAAGTGTGGCCTTACCAAGGCATTATAAAGTAGTATTAACACTTCACGTGATCTTAATTCCATCCCTCTGTTTATGCAGCCTAGAACTGTATTGGCTTTTTTGGCAGCTGCAACCACACTGCTGGCTCATATTTAAGTGATTAATCACTAAGACTCCAAGATCCCTCTCACAGTTACTATTATTGAGTGAGGTACTAAATAATGATTATGCTAAAGCCCATGTCACACTGCACCAACGGATGCAAAGAGGATGTAAAACAGAGAGAAATGCTTGCCATCCGTTGGAAAATGCGATGCATCCGTTCTGTACTCACTGCGTGTGTGATTCATACTCTCTATCCATCCAGCATCCGTCTACTGTGATTTCATCCACTCAAAAAGTTTTGATCTGCACAAAACTTTTTGAGCAGATGAAGTATCCATCGCGTCCGTTATACATCCGCTACGCATACGGGGAACATCCGTTATACATCCGTCATCATCCATTACGCATCCGCTATATCCGCTAGGCATCCGCTGCGCATCCGCGCAACTCAAATCCGGTCCAGTGGAAAACAGACACAGGGAGGAAGTGAAACGGATGTGGAATGGACACACAGCGTTAATAGTACAGACGTAGAAAGGATGAAAGCAGGTGCAGCTACGCATCTGCGTCATCCGCTACGCATCCGCTCTGCATCCGCTATGCATCCGCTTTGCTATGCTCCCCCAGAAGCCCTGCGGACGTGCCATCCGCTTCCATCCACTTTCATCCTCTAGGCTTCCATTGAGCATCCGTTTTACATCCACGCTATGTCCTCCCCCTGTCCATTCTTTTCCGTTCTCTTTATGCACATTTTTGCCCCTTTTGAGAGCAGATAAGAATGGATGTAGCCACCCCTGGATTTTTGGCCGTCCGCTGTGTCTTTTTACATACTTTTTGCATCCGTCGGGTGATGTGACCTAGCCTTAAGCATTTTCAGTAATCCTACTCTATGTGTTATCCTTTCCCATGAAGAAAGACCCAGCAGCTAAATCTTTAGAACTCTAAAAGAGATTCCCTAAGGTTGGTCTTCATACATTTCATTCACCTGCCAGAAAACCAAATCATGAGTCTCAATCAGAAGTGAGAGGGAGTGGAGGTGATATTGTGGTAAGGATTGGTGGCCAGAATAAGTATTCTCTTCTAGCAAATTTTTTTTCTAGAAAAAGGAAGCGGAATGAGATAACTTGTCTCAACCAGTTTGGTAGGCTCCCCCTACTTCAGAAACATTATGCAAAGCCTTAGCTCTCTAGAGAAAGAGAAAAGGTGGAAGGAAAAAGAACAGGAGAAGAAAATGGACTCAGTTATGGTGGCAATACTCAAGTTACTCAACAGAAACATATAAATGCAAAGTTGCCCTTTTTAAGATTTCCTACTGAAGGGTGTTTGAAATGGCACCAGATCCAAGAGTGTGAATTGACTCAGGGTCCATTGCATCATACTTGTGAAACAGTATTGCTATTCAAATATATTTGTGTATAGCAAGTATTCTGTGGTTGTTTTTGTTGTTCTTTCAGTGTCCTACTGCTTCTTGTTACTAAATTTCCATTAAAAACAAAGTCTTATTTTTATCATAGTTAATTTGTAATTGATTTTCTTGGCAATATTTAACTAGTGCCTCAAATAAGTGATTCAAGCTCAGTCTAGTGCATGAAAAATGAAAGCATCATCCACATGTAACAAGACACAAAATTTCCTTCTAACTAATGATGGACAATGACCCTCAGACTGAAGTATTATGGTCTCCAGATCATTGAAATGTTAAATAATATAGGGCCCAGGATGAAGCTTTGTCTCACTCCCTTATTCATTGTAATGTCATGTGTAAGTGAACCTTTTCCATCTAACTTTAGATTAGATTATATTAGATTGCATTATATTACCTTGATATAATGCTGATACTAGATAGTTAAGATGCCTGTCTGGAACCAAATTATCTAATTTAACCCAAAATCAATTTTACAACTTGGTTCCTGACAGGAATATTATATGCTAATATGATAGAAGGGAGTTAGAAGTATTGCTAAAGTATAAGCAAAGGATGCTTAGAAACATTCCTTCAGATACTGGAAATTTAATCTTAATGTAAACCATTTGCATGTACTAGATGCAGAAGTACTACATAATTAATTGGGGTTATTACATTTTGATGAGTTCCTGACTGAAATCAGACAAATGTCACATATATTTATATTAGCATTTGTTTAGGATGTTTTGTCAAGACATTTGAGTATCTATCTGTTCAAAAGACTATCAAATCAACATTTCCAGTGGTTCCTGGATAAGAGAATTAATAGCAATGATCCTTTTAATTCTTTTCTGCCATCTAGTGGTCATCCAAATTTTTGCAATTCAATTTGATAATCCTAATTTTTCAAAATTACATAAAAAGCAGTTTTAACAGTACTTCAGAGATAAATTAACACATCAAGATGAAGCACAATTTGGAAAGTCTGAATCAACTATATAACATGCTACCTTGTTTCATGTTTTTTGCAAAAGTTGATGGATGTAATAAAAATTGGAAGTTTTAAAGGAAAGACTGTACAGTCACCTATCTGAAATGATATAGGGCTGTGATGGCGAACGTACGGCACACGTGCCACAAATGGCACACAGAACCACTTGTGCTGGCATGTGAGCCACAGGTAAAGTGCGCACACACTTGCGTGCCAGCACCCAGAATGCAATGTGCGGCCCCCCTCCCCATGCCCCCTGCACATACGCACGCCTCATACGCAGCTGATTTTTTTTCGGTTGGTTTGAAGCCTTTTTCGGCCTCCCAGAGGCTTGGAAAAAGCCTCTGCAAGACATTTCAGGACGAATTATACATCCATTTTGTCACTTCCTGTCATACTGCAAGTGATGAAATGGGCCTATAATTCATCCTGAAAAGCCTTGCAGAAGTTCTTTCCAAGCCTCTGGGAGACCAAAAAAGGCCTCAAATCAGCTGTGAGGCACAGTGCAGGTAAGGGGGTGGGGGGGATTGTGTATGCATGTGTAGGGGGCATGGGGAGGGGGACTGCACATTGCATTCTGGGTGCTGGCACGCAAGTGTGTGCACACTGGCATGCACACATTTTTTGGCACAGGTGCTCAAAAAGGTTAGTCACCACTGGTATAGGGTCTCCTGCTTGAGCAGGGGGTTGGATTAGAAGACCTCCAAGGTTCCTTTCTTCCCTCTATTCTGATTGTTTGATAAGCAAGGGTTTTCATTTCAAAGACAATTTAATTCAAACAAATCCAACCTGGCACAATCTCTCATTGTTATTGCTGGTATTCTAAACAATTAAATAGCACAAGAATTAATTAACAAACCTTTACAGCAAATCATTTCTGAGACTACTGTCTACTACTTGGCAATTCCTTCTGGTCTGGGAGACAAAACTTAAGTCTATGGGTAGATTATTTAAATTCAGCATTGCCCAAAAAGCTTGCTTTATTTATTTATTTAAATTGGTTGTGCCTTGAGATATTTCATTTCTATCCAGAAACTCAGTCAATGATATTCACATGGTATAATTCTGAAGAGTTAATAATTGACACTTTGGATAATCTGCTACGCCTTCCTAACAGGAATCATCAACCAACACTCAAAATAATTGTCGCTTCATTGATATGTAAGTGATTTCCACTCTTATGCAGAACCAGCTTCCTTTTGTTTGTTAATCATGATGTTCTGGTATAATCCTTTTCTCAGTTCTGATGATGAGTTTGTATTTCCCTCTTTTTCTCACTTTAAAAGGTACAGGAAACAAGACTGGATATGGGATTGAGGCAGAGGTGCTATTTAGCAGGTTCTGACCAGTTCTGGAGAACCGGTAGTGGAAATTTTGAGTAGTTCGGAGAACCAGCAAAATACCACCTCTGACTGGAGATTTTACAGTGTCCTTCCTCTGCCAAGCCCACCAAGCCACGCCCACAGAACCGGTAATAAAAAAAATTGAATCCCACCACTGGTCTCAATCCAAATCAAATCATAATATTCAGTTTCTTTTATGAATAATGAAGTGAAAGCTCCCAGCAACATCTCTGCAATGTATCAAATGTATCTGCCATCTGCCTTTAGGTATTCAGCATTGACAGAGCACTTGTCATGGGACTATTTCTCTGGAATATGAAGCACAAGTAAGCATTTTTTTTTGTGGGGAATTTTTGTCGCACTCGTTTCTGCAATTCTGACCTGTGCTCTGGGCAAAAGATTGCATTTGTTCATTTCTGAATTCAGTATTCAGCATCCTTCTATCTTTATAGGTTGTAGAAGCTGCCATCTCAGAAAATATAAGCACCACCAATTAAGAGCCTGAAGGGGAAAGCAAAATTCATGCCTACTTAGTTCCTTCTAGAGCTAATAGTGATGACATTGGAGGAATCCAAATCTTTTAGCTGAACCATCGTGTCCAGCAGATTCAGTATCAAATAAAGACTATTGAAGACCATTTAATAAAGGTATATATGAATTTTTTTTGATGTGGCTTGGAAGCAGTTTCACGTACACCAATGCACTTCTGAGAAATATTCTGATCCTCTTTATCCACCCCTGGTAGTTATATTTTTTACGTGGTTTAAAAAAATGATTGGCACATCTCACCTGACTTTTGACGATCGAAAGGGAGTGAAATGGTTATGCTATGATCATTATTTATTTAAAGAAACAGTTCTTATGATGGTACCTTACTTCCATGTTCTTCAACCTTGACCTGTGTGGACTTCAACTCCTATAATTCCCCAGCTACCTGATGGTTAAAGCCAACACATTTTAAAGTTGTCAAACTTGAGAAACACTGCCCTATCTGAGTTTTTGGTACGGATTCATGGAGAATTACTCTGAGGGAGTGGAGGTGATATTGTGGTGAGGATTGGTGGCCAGAATGAGTACTCTCTTCTAGCAATTTTTTTCTCTAGAAAAAGGAAGCGGAATGAGACAACTTGTCTCAGCCAGTTTGGTAGGCTCCCCATATTTTAGAAACATTATGCAAAGCCTTAATTCTCGAGAGAAATAGGAAAGGTGGAAAGAAAGAGAATAGGAGAAGAAAATGGACTCAGTTATGGTAGCAAAACTCAAGTTACTCAACAGAAACATATAAATGCAAAGTTGCCCTTTTTGAGGTTTCCTACTGAAAGGTAGGAAAGGTTTGAAATGGCACCAAATCCAAGAGTGAGAATTGACTAAAGGTCCATTGCTTATACATTGCAGAAATTTTGAGTAGTTCGGCCAATATCCCCTCTGACTGGCCCTGCCCTTACCTATTCTCTGCCTCCCAAGTCCCAGCTGATTGACTGGGTCTTCTTTTGCTGCCCTGCACTGGAGAACGGAGCGAGAAAGCAAGTTAGTGGGATGGGGAGGGAATGGGGATTTTACAATATTTACAGGAATGAGGATTTTTCAGTAAAGCCCCTGTCATACAGCACCAACGGATGGAAAGAGGATGTAAAACGGAGAGAAACACTTGCCATCCATTGGTTAACGCGATGCATCCGTTCTGATACTCATTGCGTCGCTTTTTCATACTCTCTATTCCGTTCCAGCATCCGTCTACTGACATTTCATCCGCTCAAAAAAGTTTTGAGCTGCAAAAAACTTTTGAGCGAAGATAAAGTATCCAACGCGTCCGTTCTAGCATCTGCTACGCATACGGGAACAATCCCGTTATACGTCTGTCGTCATCCATAACCACGTCTCGCGTATAATTCTAGGCTAGGCCATCTGCTGCAGCATCCGCCGGCAACTCGCATCCGCTCCAGCGGAACGGACACAGGGAGAAAGAGAAACGGATGCAGAAGATGGACGCGCAAGCATTAGTAACACAGATGTAGAAAGGATGAAAAGCGGATGCAGCTGGCATAGAAATCATTAAAATGGAAAAAACGTTCGCATAGGACGTTATCTCGGATATTTAGGATGTCTGCGGATGTCTAGAGGATGTAAAAGGACACCTAGCGGAAACCTATATTCTATAAAAAGGGGGAGAAATCACCTGAGATCTCATCACTTTCAGTCCAGCAGCTCTTGCTGTGCAGAGCCTCTGCAACCTTCATCTGCTCCTTGCCTCTTGTCCACAGTCATCTCCCACCATGGATCGTTGCACACTCCTTTTGTAGCCACCATCGTTATACAACAGTGCGAAGCACTCTACACGGCTCTTTCACCTGTTCTACAGGAAGAAAAGGAGGCATCCAAGAAGTGTCTGGGTCCAAAGATGAATCGTCGGAGAAGAGCCGAGTAACGGGACTGTAATGACAAGCTGATGGTGGAGCTGAGGAATGAAGACTCTCGTGCATTCCCAGAACTTCATGAGGATGCCTCCAGCTTGGAAGAAGTTGTGGAGTGGCTGAGACCCAGGTTGACCAAGGCAAGCACCAACTTCTGGGCCCAGCCTGGACCCTGGGCGGAAGGTGGCACTGACTCTGCGCCACCTGGCCTCAGGGACCACATACAGGAACATGCAGTACACCCTGGAGCGTTGACCCACAACAATCAGTCCATTGTGGTGAGAGAAGATAGTGCAGGCCATCATCGAAGAATACCTGGAGGAGGCTTCCTCCAGTGCCCCTCCACTGAAGAAAGGCTGGAAGAAAGTTGCAGAGCAGGTTATCAGAAGTGGAACTTCCCCCACACCGTTGGAGCCATAGATGGGAAGCACAGTGGCCTGCAAAGCTCCAATCAACCAGTGGTCCCACTTATCACAACTGCAAGGGCTGTCTTCAGCATCATCCTGTTCGCCATGGTTGATGCTGACTACAGGTTCATGTACAGTTGATGCTTCAGGAAACGGGTCATCTGTTAGATGCCCGCTAATACAACGCCAGTCCACCTCAAGGAGGGTGGAACGCAAAATCCTCACTCATGGGCTTCCCAGATTCCAGACACCCCTGTCCCAACGACACACAAGATGGCCCCTACTTCATCGTGCGGGGAGACGCCTTCTCCCTCAGAACCTACCCTCATGAAGCCGTACACTTCAACATACCTCACCCGTGAAGAGAAGATCTTCAAACTACAGGCTCTCCAGGGCAAGGCGGGTTGGTGGAGAATGCTTTGGCATCCTGGCCAACAGGTTCCAGGTACTTCTCACCACCATGCAGCACACTCACAGACCGTGAGGAACATTGAGGAAGTTTTGCTGCATCCTGCACAATCTCATGCGCAACGCCGCTACCCAGGTCTTTTCAGAACAGGCTCGTGACCGACAACAAGGCAATGGACATGGAGCCGACGTGAATGGAGGCAAGGGCGAAACTTGATAGATACTGTGGATGTGACAAGGCCCCAACAGAGCTTCACGTGAAGGAGAAGAGCGCAACCTCCTGAAACACTGGTGCAAACTCCCCAGCTGGAGCAGTGGAGTGCAAGAAAGGATGGTAGATGCTTAATGGATGCTTCCCTCAGCCTGTCTCAATCCACACTGATGAGATTGGGCCATGTTATGTTGAGTGGCCCTCAAATGAACAAGAGCATTTAATTAAAAGAGTTGTGTTTATGTTTGAAATGTGTGATGACATGATTACATTGTTATTGTAAATAAGGGCCATAGGTGTGCCCACTATGCTATGCACTGAGGTTTATCTACCCACAGCTATTACCCTTGCCACAGGTATCCCTGCCCATCCCACTTGCTTAATCCTAACCCATCCCACAGCTATTACCGCATCCCACAGATATCCCTGCCCATCCCACTGCTATCCTTACCCATCCACAAGCATGCAAAGGCTTAAACCATTCTAAAAGTTTCCACCAAGACTTTATTTACTAAATAATGAGAAGTGTGTGAAGCAAAGATAACTTTATTAATAACCAAAGTGTAAAAGCAAAATGACCCAAGAAAAGTGTCCCAAGAAAAGATAAAGTCAACAGTAGCAAACCAGACTCTGGCACTCTTCTCAGTCACTCTGAGGCATGCCCATAGTTTCAGGGGTGAAGGGTCCAGGTGCTGTGGAGGTGGACTGCTGCTGGAGTGCTGGTCTGGGTGCCATTGGCGGTGCCTGGCCCTGAGAGGACAGCAGGGATGGTGTGTGGAGGAAAGCTCTCAGAGAGCTGGCGGCTCAGTCCTGTGATGTTGAGAGCCCTTTCCTCCATGACATGGGGTGTCAGTCCCAAAGACCGATGAATAGATGTTCCTGAGGCGGGCTTGGCTGTGGGTGGAGGAAGGAGAGTGTAGTGGGGCTGTCTTGGTCTGCAGCTGAGTGAGGTGAGGCATGGGTGGCATCTGTGGCAGTGTGGCGTGGCGTGGCATCTGTGGCATCTGTGGCATCTGTGGTATGTGGCATTGGTGGCATCGGTAGTGTTCGATGAACCTGTGCCTGGACTGGAAGGGCTGCCTGTGCTGCTGGAACTCCTGGTAGCTGTAGCCTTGGTAGGTGAGGGCCTGTGCGAAAGCCTTGGAAAGGATGTGACATCACCTGGGGGTGGAGAAGCAGACCTGGAACTGGGTCGGAAGCAGGTCGAGCTGTGCCTGGAGGGGTTGTGCAGAAGACCAGTGATCCTCTCCTTTATCACCGGTACTGTGGTTCCACACATGTCCATGAGGGTCTGGCTGACGTAGGTGAGGAGGGCTTGCCAGTTTGAGATTGTATGTCGGTGTGTACCAGCTGAGAGAGGAGATCTATGTTGCTTTTGATGGTGTCCCTGATCTCCAGCAGGACAGTGTGGGCTCTGCCCCTCTGGTCTGGCTCTCTGCCTTTCGGTGGAAAGGTGGAGCTGGGGGTGGGTTGATCTTTCGTGGAAGTGCCCTCTCCTTGCTCCCACTGCATCAGGGGGTCCTCCACGTGCTCCGCTAAGGATTGCAGCTGTCGGGGGGGTCTCCGTCATGGGACGCCTCCACAGATACCTGCCTGAGACAGGAGCTCACTCTTGTCCAGAAGAGGACTGGCTCTCTGTGGGCTGCCTGAGAGAAAAGGTAGACAGAGGGGCTGCTCCTCAGTGGCAGAATCTCACCCTACAAGAAGCTGCACTTGGCCCATCACGTAGGTCTCCCCGGTCCGTGAGCTTGGCCGTGGCCTGGCCAGACTCTTCGAGTGCAGCTTCCAAGTACTCAGGTGTGCATGTGCTATCCTACCACCTGAGGAGCGACCTCGAAGTGATAGCCCAGGCTCTCCGCCTTTTCTCTCTCAAAGCCGCCTGCCTTCCTCTTGGTGTCTCGATGGAGCCTGTGTCCCTTCTGCCAGAGTACTCGTTCTCCCTCAGCCATTCGAGCACCTCATCCTCATGTTCCTCTTCGATTGAGTATTGCCTCCCTCCCTATCTCACATATGCCTCTTCCTCCCTGTGGCAGGCCTTCTGGGCCCATCATATCGGGGGGCTTCGAGGTTCTAGGGCTGCTCCAAACACTACCACCACCACCAGCACAGCAACAACAACAGTAGAAGCAAAAGCAGGACCAGCAGAGGCAGCTCCAGCACCAGCAGCACCAGCAGCACCAGCAGCACCAGCAGAACCAGCAGCACCAGCCAGCACCAGGATCAGCAGCAGTAGAAGTAAGCATCAGCAGCCACCAGCAGGACCAGCAGAACCAGCAGCACCAGCAGGACCAAGAGCAGCACCACAGAGTAAGCACCAGCAGAAGCCCCAGCACCAGGAGCAGCGCCAGCAGAGTAAGCACCAGCAGAAGCCCAGCACCAGGAGCAGCACCAGCAAAGTACCAGCAGAAGCACCCAGCACCAGGAGCACGGCAGCAGAGTAACACCAGCAGAAGCCCCACGCACCAGCAGAGTCAGCCCCAGCAGCAGAAGCCCCAGCAGAAGCAGAGTCAGAGCCAGGGTGGATGGTGGCCCTGTCCTTCTTGGCCAGGGCTGGCAGTAGATGACACAGGCTTCCTCTTCTTCCCCATGGTTTGTTGCTGGAGATGTGTCTGGCAGCAGGTCTCTCCTCTGAATGGTGACCTGCTTGCGAGCTGCATCCTTTTATAGTCCATGGGCTGAATGCAATGCATCCTCCCCACATCGCAGTGAACGCTTTGCATCCGCTAGGCAATCTGCTAGCATCTGTGATGCATACCGTCATCCGCTCAGACATCCACTCTGCATCCGATTCTTCCGCTGCAGCGTCTGCTTCGCTGTGCTCACCCGAAAGCCCTGCGGACATGCCATCTGCTTCCATCGCTTCCATCTGCTAGGCTTCCGTGGAGCAATCGCTTAACATCCTGGCTACATCCTCCCCTGTACCGTTCCTTTCCCTTGTTGTCCACTCTGTTATTGAAAATTTGGGGCACTTTTCAGAGCGGAATAACCATGGATGGAAAATTTTCTCGTCCGCTGTGTCCTTTTACATACTTTTTGCATCCGTCGGCCTATGTGACAGCCCTTAACCTTCCCCTGGAGTGGAAGGGAACGAGGTTTTACAGTATCCTTCCCCTCCCATGCCCACAAGCCATGTCCACCAAGCCATGTCCACACCCACCAAGCCATGCCCACAGAACCGCGTAGAGTAGAAGCAGATCTCTCTCTCTCTGTCTCTCTCTCTCTCTCTGTCTCTTTCTCTCTGATCTCTGTCTCTCTGTCTCTGTCTCTGTCTCTGTCTCTGTCTCTCTAGTCTGTCTGTCTGTCTGTCTGTCTGTCGGTCTCTCTCATACACACACACAGACACACCTACTGAAGTTAGGTTTGCTTTCTCATTTGCTCAGATTTATGTTCCCTGATATCCACTACTGTCTTCTTACTCCATATAACAGGAGTAGTTGTTTATGTAAAAGACTCCCTGGCCATCAAATCAAGTTAGCAAAAGAGAGATATTAAGATGGAGCTTCATTCTTATCATCAACAGCCAGAATAAGTGATTTCCAAAAAAAAGTGGTGTTTTATAACAACAATTGAAAGAACAAATGTGAAAGGATTCTAAGGACATAAATGACTGTGAATAAAGTTTGCTGTTACATTTATATTTCAAGTTCAGGCATCTAAATAATTATTGCCAACAACTGGAAAGAATACCAATCTGTTTGGAAATATAGCTCTATTCGTTGATTGGTATATAGGGCTCTCCTTCCAAAATTTTACTCCCGACCTGAAGGTAGTCCAATCTTTCTTACATCTCCAACTGTGGTCTGTTCACTAGCTCTGGAAAAACTACACTTCAAGAGATGAAGGGTTTTTCTATTTTTGTGCTCAATGGCACTGTATCTATACAGTGGAACCTCTGGTCACGAACACTTCTGACCATGACCAAATTCAGTTTCCCAATCAAAAAATCCCCAAAAAAATGTTTTTCCATGCGCCAATTTCCCCCTTCTGTGCCATGTTTTTTTGTAAGCACGCAAATTTCCAAAATTAATTCAGGTCATGACAATATGGGTTAGCCGCAGGAACGACAAAATTATGGAACGAATCTCACTGGATCAATCAGAAGGTTCTATTGGCAGCATTTAATATTAAGGTGATGTGAAACACAGTGTAGCAAGGACACTAGATTGGAATCTAAAGCCCCTTCTACACTTGAACCAACGGATGCAAATGAGTATGTAAAATGGACAAAAAAGGCTTGCCCATCCGTTGGAAAACAGGATGTACTCACTGCTCCGTTTGCTTCCTCTCTATCCGTCCAGCAGCATTCCTTTAGGTGGACGTTTCATCCGACTCAGAAAGTTTTAACTGGCTTTCAAAACTTGTTTGAGCGGAAAATGTATCCAATGCGCGTCCGTTCTGCACTCCCGCTAGGCAATGATCCGTTCTGCATCTGTTACACATCACTATAGATGCCCTAGGACATACCGTTCCGCATCCGCGCAACTCCAATGTCCGCTTGGAATGCATCAGGGAGGAAGCATAATAGAAATGCAGGAACGGAGCAGAACGGATGCCTAGCGGATGCAGCAATGGAAACAAAGCTGCATTTAAAGCGAAAAAACGTTCGCAGAGGGGGATCCTATCTCGGATATTAAGGATGTCTAGAGATGCCTAGAGGATGCCGTAGAGATGCCTATGGAAGACCCATATTTTCCTATAAAAAAGGGGGAGCAACCATCTGATCTCACTTCAGAACTAGCCAGCCCAGCGGTTGCAACCTCTGCAGCCTTCATCTGATCTTTCTCGATTCACAGCATCATCATGTCCACCGTGGATTGCAACAAAGTCCTTTCGGCCAGCACCATCTGTTCTGCAACAGTGCGGAAAGCCATCTGCAGGGCTCTGTGAACTCTACTGCGAGAAGAAACAAGACGAGCACGCCAAAAGGTCTGGGGTCAGCGATAATGTTCGGACGCAGAATGATGCTAGAGGACAGACTTCACATGCATACTGATGGTGGTAATGCTCAACAACGAATACCCTCGGGTGTTCCAGAACTCATGAGGATGCGCTCCAACCAGTGTTATAAGTTGTGCACGGCTGAACCCAGTTGACACAAGCAAGCAGCACCAGTTCCACCCCAGCTAGAACCTTTCTGGACGCTCTACAGGTGAGCACTCACTCTGCTCCACCCTCTCTCGGGTACACCTTAGCGTACATGCCAGTACTGCGCGCGGAGGGTCCATCCAACACCATCTTTAAGCATTGTGTCCAGAGATTATGTGGGTGTGCATGGCCATTCATCATATGATATACTATAGATGTAGCTCTCTCCATATACCCCTCATCTGAGAAGGATGGAAAAGTTGCCGAGATCCAGTGGTACTCAGAAGTGGAAACTTCCCCCACAGTGAGCCCATATGATGAGATAGCACGTGGCCTCATAATCTCCACCATATCTCCTTATTTCCTGCCGAAGGTTTGTCAGAATCCAATGGTCTTCGTCATGAGACACTTCGCCTATGGTCGATGCTTGACTACAGAGTTCATTGTCCTTCGATTGCTTCAGGCAACGGAGTCAGCAATTCAGATACCAGGGTATACAATCAAGTGAACGCCAAGGATGTGCTGGAACGCAACCTGATCTGGTGGGCTTTCCCAGATCCGACCCGCTGCCTCAAAGCGACAGCACAAAATGTGCCCTAGCTCGTATCATCGTGGGGGATAGACGCCGTCCCTCCCTCACAATTCCTACCCATGAAGCCCTAATCAGCTCACACGCCTCACCCTAAAAGAAGGATCTTCAACTACAGCCTGCTCCAAGGGCAAACGGGCGGCTGGTGGACAACTGCGTTGTCATCCTGGCCGAATCACGGTTCCCAGGACTACCTCACCACCATTCAGCATCGCGCAGAACCCTGAGGAGGATCATGGAAGCTTGCTAGATCTTGCACAATCTCATTGCGCACCTGCTACGCCAGTGTTAAAGGAACAGAATTTGTGACCCGTCCATAGCAAGGGCACGAATTGGATCATGGGGAACCCGTGAATGGAGCACACAGGGCGAAACCTGATAGACACTTGTATGTGCAAGCCCCACACAGAGCTCCATCAACGTGAAGGGGAAGAAAGCAGCCGCAACTCCTGACGACGCTGGTGCAACTCCCCAAGCTGGAGCAGTGGTCCAGTGCAAGCAGGATGTTATATTTAATGGATGCCTTCCTTCAAGCCTGTCTCATTACACGACGATGAAGATTGGCCATGTATGTTGGGTGGGCCTACAATGAACACGGCATTTAATAAAGATTTGTGTTTATGTTGACATGTGTGGATGATTATTACATTTATTATTGATAATAAAGGGCCATAGTGGTGTTGCACCTGGGAGGGTGGACCATACAGTCCCACTATGCTTGCGCTGGACGTTTAATCTATCCCACAGCCATATTACCCATCCCAAAGATGGTATCCCTGCTCATTCCTCAGGTATCCCTGCCACCTCACTTCTTATCTATAACCATCCCACAAAAGCATGCAAAGGCTATAAACCATTTCTAAAAGATTCCACCAAGACTTTATTAAAAAAAAAGAAATGAAGCAAGTGTTGTGAATCATAAATAGACTTTTATAACAACAAGCTATAAAAACAAAAAATGAGTCATCTGCACTCCTCTTGGTCGTTCAGTCTCAGGGTGAAGGGTCCAGGTGCTGTGGAGGTGGCCTGTGCTGGAGTTGCTTCATCAGCTCCTCCAGAAGCAAAGCAGCAGAAGTCCCAGCCCCAGAAGAAGCGAGCGCCGTGCTGCAGAAGCCCCAGGAGAACCAGAGTGAGCGGATAGGGGGCGGGATGGTAGCCCTGTCCTCTTGCCAGGGCTGGCAGCAATGGCTGACGCCTTGCTGTGCTTCCGCATGGTTGTGGGGTTGCGGCTGCGGCAGGGAGCTGGAGCTACAAGCTGGCAGAAAGGCTGGCAGGGAGGTCAGGCACCAAGGCTGTTAGGAAGGCTGGCAGGCAGGCAGGCACCAAGGCTGGCAGGCAGGCCAGACAGCAAGGCTGGGCAGGTAGGCAAGCGCTGGCAGCAGGCAGGCAATCCAAGGCTGGCAGGAAGGCTGGCAGGAGCAGGCACAAGGCTGCAGGAAGGCTGCAAGGCAGGCAAGCACCTAAAGGCTCTGGCAAGAACAGCAAGGCTGGCAGGGAGGCTGGAAGGCAGGCAGGCACAAGGGCTACAGGCAGAGGAGGCCAGAGTAGGCTGGCAGCAGGCGGCCAGGGAGGCTGGGAGGCAGGCTGGGAGGCAGGACTGGCAGGAAGGCTGGCAGGAAGGCTTGCAGTCAAGGCTTGCAGCAGACATGAGGCAGGCAGGCAGGCAGCAGCCAATCTCGTCCCAGCAGACAGGTCTTTACCTCTGGAATGCGACCTGCTTACGCAGCTGCTTTCTTATATCGCGGGGCCTGAAGCTGCAATGCATCCCTCCACCCATGAGCCGCAATTTAATGCCAGGCCAGTCCAGTTAGGCTTTACGCCTGTGCATCCACTGTGAGATCCGCTGTGCATCCGCTTCGTCGCAACTCTAACTTTCCGCTCTGCATCCGCTCTTTCCGTTCGCCTCCGCTTGCTGTGCCCCCCGCGAAGATTCCTAGCGGACATGCCATCTGCCCTCCCATACTGCTTCCATCCACTAGGGCTTCCGTTCCAGCATCCGCTTTGCATCCCCCTGCGTCCTCCACGTGTGTCCTTGTTATCCCTCCGCGTGATGCAAATTTTTGTTACCCCTTTTGAGAGCGGATAACAACGGATGGAACATTTTGCTCGTCTGCTGTGTCCTTTTTGCATCCGTTGGGCAGTGTGACATGGGCATAACCTCCTGCTCAGAGCAGGAATGCAAATTAAAATATTGAAAAATGGCCTTTTAAAAATCTCAATATCTAGTGAGAGAAGGATGATGAACGACTATGAATTTTGGGGGGCTATTAGTAGAATTTGCTCCTCTGAAATTCAGCTGCATTATTTTACAGAAGGGATGTAAGGGATAGGTCTTGACCAGCGTTGGGATGCAAATATTTTTACTACTGGTTCTGTGGGTGTGTGGTAGTTGGGCATGACTAGTTGGGCGTGGCCATGTGAGTGGGTAGGCTTGCATTTTTTTAGTACACCCCCCTGTGCTCCGTTTTTTACCTGCTTGGCCTCAGGTAATCCTCCTAGGTGAAGCAGTAAGACAGTGAGGGGGATCCCAGTACAGCTGATCATCGGAACAGCTGATCATCAAGAGGAAATAAAGAAAGAAATACCAGTTCAGACACATTGGTAGCTGTTTTTTTACTACCAGTTTGGCCAAACTGTAACATTTTTTATGACTGATTCACCCAAACCAGGCCGAATCAGTAGAATACCTCCACTGGTCTTGACCTACCAATATTCTGAAATGCTCTCCTTTGGCTTTTGCTCTTAAGAATGAACAGCCTTCGTTCTCTTTATCTTTCTTCTGAGAACATTCTTCCAGATTTCTAATCTTCCTCACTGTTATTCTTAGAACCTGTTCCATTTCCATATCCTTCCTGCAGTGTACAGTCTCAAACTGGAAACACTACTTGTGAGGCATTCTGGCCATGCAGATTGAAGAACTGAGTTCCCATAATTTTGAAAATAACCAGGGAACTTCACCCTGTTGACTTCTAGATACTGTTTTCAATCAGCTATTTTTCCAAAGTTTTTTTTCACAAACACTATTTCCAAGCAAAAATTTCTCTTTATTGAGTACCTGCTCATTTTTATTTCTGTTACTTTTCTCTTAAACTGCATTCAGCTCACTTCTCTAACCTGTCAAGGTAATTTTAAACTGTTTCTGTCCTTTAGGTTATGAACTATCCCACTCACCAAGGGCAAATTTGACAAGCATTTCCTCTATCTACTTATTGAGGAGAATTCTGGTCTGAGCCACATGAGATCCCACTTGATATTTTTCTTCAATTTACATAGAAATATTTGGTAAATTAAATTAGGATATGATTTTCATGATTTAATGAATTGCTTTGCCTTCCAGCCAACATTTATCCAGCCAACTGATTGGAATTCTATGGAATATTTATTCTTGTGTTAAGCTTATTTTTCCTTATTCAGATTCCCACAGCCTCCAGATGGTGAGAAAGAACATAAATGACAATGCTTGGTCAACCCACGGTAGAGAGGTATAACTGAGGACCATCAGCATACTTACGATACCACACCCCATGCCTGCAAATTACCTCACGTGTTGATTAGGAGAAACTGTGGAGTCTTGAGGAATACCGCCAAGAAATGTCTAGAGGTAGACCATTTCCCACGCTATTACAGATTGGAATTGCTCCAGAAGAAGGAGAAGAGCCATTGCAACACAATATGCCTACTCCTAGCTTGTGAAGTCAATCCAAGACAATATCATTAATATTCAAAATGACTACATTTGATCTGCTCTAAAACAATTTCCACGATACTGATATCATATTGAAATCAGTCATTTCTTGGACCCTCCTTTTTTTCTTTTTCCTCTTTCAGTTATCAATTTCTCTAGTATCTTCTCAAAGATAATTCATACCTTGGGTTAACATTCTTCTAGTCTTCAATATTTAAACTCATTCAGGATAAATAGATACTTAAGCTTAAGTTTCCATGAAGCCTAACTTTACATGTCTATAAAATCTAACCCTATATCCTGTCTCTTCATCCAACTGTGTGATGGAAAACATGCCCGCATTGAAATAGAATGGCAACTGGATTTTTTTTTCTTAATATTTTGAATGTATCAAACATTCTTTTTGTAAGTATCTTTCTCTGACCTGAGTTTATTTTACACGGTAGCTTTTCTGACTCCATCTCTCTTTCTTTCTTTCGTTTGTTTTTTACAAAGAACCCATATTATGTGACTATTTCTTTTTTAATACCTTCTGTAAATTTTTTGTGCTTCTTCTGCAGTGCTCCATTTTTATCTTTATTGGTATCATTTGCCATCATGCTTCTACTATCTCCATTTTTGGGAACTCCCACTCATCTTTAGCTCCTTTTAAAATTAGCTTCTGTCATGAATTGTAATTATCACTGCTTGGAGTTAATTAAAAGCTGCTTTTCTAAAAACCCAAAATACTGCTTCAATTATATTCAGTTTTGGGGTATTACTCACTTGTTTACTTGCTTTTATTGTTTCTTGCCTGATAAACATTATTTTGCAAGGATTATCTATCAGTCATTACCTGTTTGAATTCCAGTAAACTCATGGTTGTGATACCAATGATGGTATCTACTCCCCTTGTCTTTAGTTGATCTCTCTTCTGAATGCATTAAATTTTCTACACATCTGAAATCCAACTTTTATCTTCATCATGTTAATTTCTAGGGAGCAGTTGATTTTATTTTATCATTGAAATATTTCTTTTTGCACACCAGTGTATAATCAATAATTGTATTCAACATCTCCATTCAAAGCAGCAATTTTCCATTCAGCACTTCTGATGATCCTAGTGTCACAATAGTGATAGCACTTAGACTTATATATCACTTCACAGTGCTTTACAGCCTTCTCCAAGCAGTTTACAGAGTCACATATTATCCCCAACAATCTGGGTTCTCTTTATCAACCTCAGAAGGCTTGAAGACTGAGTCAGTCTTGAGCCTGGTGGGATTCAAACTCCAAACTGCAAATTGCATGCAGTCCAACAGTCAGCAGAAGTAGCCTGTAGTACTGCATTCTAACCCACTGCGCCACCAATCAGAGACTACAACTGATAATTCCATGGGTTTTATGATAAATACTTTAGTAACCAGTGTTTCTGCATGGTAATATTCTGTCTAGATTTGTCACAGTATTTCTTCCAATACAATTTCTCCCTCCAAGTAGCAAACATCTCTTCATGATTTCATGATTACAATCACCATCTTTATGAATGTTTGAATCTAGGAAAATAAAATCTGTTATCATTTAGACTTTTTCTTCACATACTTTCATTGGGTTAGTATTGCCCATTGACTATAAAATAAATAAGAGTGTTGAACAAAAGACTTTTGAACTCTTTCATTTCACTTTCTACAATTTTGTTAAAACTCACTTCTAGCAATTAAAGTGGTATCTATCATCAATATATCTAAGGTTGTTGATCATTTTTCCAGAAATTGCAATGTCAATTTCTATTAAACTTGGCATTTTCTTTGAAATATTTTGTTTCATATTCTAAGGATTACTTGAAATGGGTTAAGCACTTTTGCTTTTTCCCTGCTCCTCGTCACCTTTTTGCCATTTTCTCCCATTAATGGACCAATCATTTCCTTGATTTTTTATTGTTTTTTTACTTGTTGAAAGAAGATTTTTTTTTTACTTTTGGAATTTTTAAAACTTCTTTTGAGATCTCTGAATGTATCCAAACTTTTTCAGTGAAGGAAATAATTTGTCATTGCTGAAGGCATTGAGAAATTTGGTAAGGAAATATCTTGAAATGATGACCTAATGGGGCACGGTTTGTCTGCTGTATATGCATTGTTATTTTAATAGCCCAATCTGATTTCACCTGGCATTTGCTTCTTTGTCCAAACCAGCCTCTACCTCAATATGTTTAATTGATATAAGCAAAGCCAGGAAGGCTATAGCAGATATAACTGAATATTTGCACAAATCTTTTGGCCATTATCTTAATAAATTAGTGCATTTTATCTAGGAGAATGTCATCAACATTTTCTCTTCCTTTGAATTTTTTTTTGAAAGCAAATTATTTTCCATGAAAAATACCAAATATTTTTTGGTAGATAAAATAATTCCTATGCACTCAACTGATAAAAATTTTCAAGATGTATTGATAGCTTTAAAAATAAACATGTCTTCAAGATTATTTTAAAAGGAGGTTACAGAAGAGTGCAAATTATATATGGATACCAGTCATTACAACTTTATGAAGGCTCCATGTTTCACAGCCTATGGATTATTAGTGTTTTGGGGTTTGTTGCTTAGGGAAACAGAATATCAGATTAGATAAACCATTACTTGGATCTGGCAGGATTTATCTTTTGCTCCTATTTTCTCTATTATGAATGGTTTAGTAATACATTCCTATTAATGCAGATTTAAAAGAAATCCATTATGGATTTATCTGAAAATAAAACAGAATGATCTGCCAAGACAGAGTTAGTTACAGCATGAATAAGCAGCAATGCAGATTTGCCTAGCATCTCTTAATCTATATGCAGAATGATGGAATTATGCATTAAGTTTTGTAATTTTTAGCTCTAACTCTGTCTTGCTCTCTATGTAACATACAAGGTAAAGCCCCTGTCACACTGAACCAACGGATGCAAAGAGGATATAAAACGGACAAAAAAGCTTGCCATTCCTTTGGGAAAACGCGATGCATTCGTTGTGTACTCACTGCGTACGTGTTCATACGCTCTATCCGTAAAACATCCATCTACTGCCTATTTCATCCGCTCAAAAAGTTTTGAGCTGCACAAAACTTTTTGAGTGGATGAACCTTTCCGCCGCATATGATCTACATCCATGACACATATGGGCAACAAACGTTCTACATCCGTTGTCATCTGTTACACATCCGAGTATCCTCTCGGCATCCTCTGGGACATCCGCACAACTCACATCCGCTCCAGTGTGAAAGCGGAAAGAGGGAGAAGCGAAAGGTACGCGTGAACGTCCACACAGCCGTTAGTATCACGGACATAGAAAGGATATAAGCGGATGCCATCTCATATTATAAAGCATTAAAAACGGGACAAAAAACATTCATATTATGGGACATATCTCGGATATTTAGGATGTCTGGAGGATGTCTAGAGTATGTGGAAGGACACCTAGCAGAAAATCGACATTTCTATAAAAAGGGTCGAGGAATAACCTGATCTCACTTTCAGTCCAGCAGCCCCTGGTGTGCAGACCTCTTTAGCCTTGCCCTTGCTCTTCCACATCATCCATTGATTGCGTCCACCCATGGATTCATCGCACACTCCTTCTTGGGTAGCCCGCCATCATTCAACACCGAGAACCAAGCCCTCTCAGGACTGCATCTATTTCTACGCAAGGGAATAGAAGGATGCCGTATGTCACAAGAAGCTGCTACTGGGCCATCTGAAGTTGGATCGGAACGAGAAGAATGGAGTTTGGGCTCTATGACAAGCTGATGGTAGGAGCTGAGGAATGAAGACCCTCGTGCATTCCAGCCACTTCATGAGGCATGCCAACCAGCCAGCGTTTTGACAAAGTGTGGAGGCATTCTGCAGACCCAGGGTTGACCCAAGCGGCCCCAAACACCAACCTTCCATTCCCAGCCTCGCGACCCAGACTTGAATGGTTGGCACTGACTGCCACCACCTGGCCTTCTGGAACCAACATACAGAACATGCAGTATGCCTGGAGGTGCCACACGAACACCATCAGAACAGTTTGGTCAGGAGAAGTGGTGCCAGCCATCATCAAAGGAATACCCTGGAGGAAGCTCCTTCCAGTACCCCAACCACGTGAAGAAGGCTGGAGGAAAGTTGCCAGAGCAGTCGCGTATCAGAGTGTGAACATTTCCCCCACACCGTTCGAGCCATAGATGCAGAAGCGCCATGGCCTGCAAAGCCCCAGCCAAGTCAGGCCGTCCAATTATATATCAACTATAAGGGCTTCTTCAGCATCATCCTCTTTGCCACCTGGTTAGATTGCTGGCCTACAAGTTCATGTACATCGATGCCTTCAGGCAAGCTGGGTCAGCTTCAAGATGCCCAGGTATAACCAATGCCAGTCATCTCAAGGAGGGGCTGGAACGCAACCTTCATCATGGGCTTCCCAGACCAGACCCTCCTGCCCAACGACACACATAGATGTGCGCCTACTTCATCGTTAGGGGATACGCTTCTCCCTCAGAACCTACCCTTCATTGAAGCACATACACTCCAGATGCCTCACCTGTGAAGACGAGGATCTTACAACTACAGGGCTGTCAGGGCAAGAGCGGGGTGTGGAGAACGCCTTTTGCATCCTGGCCAACAGGTTCAAGGTACTTCTCACCACCATGCAGCATCGGCCAGAGACCGGAGGAACATCGTGGAAGCTTGCGGCATCCTGCACAATCTCATTAATAAAGAGTTTTGTTTATGTTGAAATGTGTTGATCAATGATTAAATTGTTATTAATAATAAAGGGCCATATGTGTGGCACCTGGGAGGGTGGACCATACAGTCCCACTATGCTTGCCATGGAGTTTATCTATCCCACAACTATCCTTACCCATCCCACAACTATCCTTATCCCACAGCTATCCTACCAATCCCACAGCTGTCATTACCCATCCCATAGCCATCCATCCTACAACTATCATTACCCATCCCACAATTATCCATCCCACAGCTATCCTTACCAATCCCACAAGCATGAAAAGGCTTAACCCTTTTTTCAAAGTTTTCCCCAACACTTTATTAAGTAAAAAAAAATGAACCAAGTGTGTGAAGCAAAGATTAACCTTTTATTAATAACAAACTGTATGACCTTATAAAAAGCAAAATGACCCAAGTAAAGTGTCTTTAAGCAAAGATAAGGTGAACAGGTAACAACTCAGTCTCTGGCACTCTTTTCAGTCACTTTGACGCATGCCCATGGTCTCAGATGTAAAGGGGCCAGGGACTGTGGAGATGGCTGTTGCTGGAGTGCTGGTCTGAGGTGCCATTGGGTGGCCTGGCTCCGAGAGTACAACAGGAGATGGTGTTGGCAGGAAGCTCTCAGAGAGCTGACTCAGTCCAGTGAGGTTGAGAGGCACTTCCTCAAGAACCTGGGATGTGAGTCCCAAGACTGATGCGACAGATGTTACTGAGAAAGGCTTGGCTGTGGGGTGGAGGAAGGAGGAGTGTTAGTGGGGTTGTCTGGTCTGCAGCTGGGTCAGCTGAGGCGTCTGTGCATCTGTGGCATCCGAGGAACCTGGGTGTGACTGGGAAGGGCTGCCTCTGCTGTGGAAGTCCTGGTCTGGTCGTGGGAGGCTTTGGTAGGCGAGGAGCTGCTGAAATCCGTGGAAGAGCTGTGACATCGGCTGGGGTGGAGGAGCAGACCGTGGAGTGGGTAGCAGCAGTTCAGCTGGGCCTGGAGGATGGTTGCAGAAGAGCTGTGATCCTCTCCTTCATCGCCTGGTACTGGGCCTCAGGCATGTCCATGAGGTCTGGGCTCACGTGTACCGTGATGAAGGGCTTGCGGTTGGAGGATGGTTTGTTCAAAGTGGACCAGCTTGGGAGAGGAGATTTGTGCTTGCTTTGATCGTGTCCCTGATCTCCAAGAGGACAGTGTGGCTCTGTCCCTCCGGTCTCCCTCTCTGCCTCTTTCCTGTGAGGTGGAGCTGGGGGTGGGGTGGTTTGTCGGTCTCTGGTGCTGCCTCTTCTTGCTCCATCTGAGACAGGGGATTCTCACGTCCTCTGGCACGGGGAGTGCAGCTGTGTGTGGGGTCTCTGTCATGGGGTCCTCCAAAGACACCTGCCTGGACACAGTAGCGTGTCTCCTGGCTGGAAGAGGAGTGGCTCTCTGTGCGTGTCTGAAGGGGAGGGTTGACAGAGGGGCTGCTCCTCAGTGGTGGATCTCACCCTTCAGGAAGCTGCACCTGGCCATGACATGGTCTCCCGGTCAGTTAGCTTGAGCAGCGGCTGCCCGGATCTCTTCAGGTGCAGCTTGCCATACCAGGTGTGCATGTGCTTCCACCACCCTAGGAGGACATTCTGAAGTGTAGCCCAGGCCTCTCCGCCTTCTCTCTCCATGCTGCCTGCTTCCAGTTGGTGTTGCGATAGAGCCTGTGGCCCTTCCTCCACAGGTACTCATTCTCCCTCAGCCATTCCAGCGCCTCCTCCTCATGGTCCTCGGAAAATGGCAGTACTGTTTCCTCTATCCCTTCTCCTTGCCTTGCTCTTCCTTCCCTCTAGCAGGGGCTTCAGGGCCTTCAGCAGCAGGGCTTTGAGGGCCTTGGGGCTGGTCCACCACAACAGCAGCAGCAGGAGAAGCAGCAGCAGCAGCAAGAGAAGCACCAGCAGCAGCCAGCAGCAGCAGCAGCAGCAGCAGCAGCAGGAGAACACCAGAGCTCAGCAACACCAGCAGCACCAGCAACACCAGCAGCAGCACCAGCAGGAGAAGCACCAGCAGCAGCAACACCAGGAGTACCAGGAGCAGCAGCACCAGCACCAGCAGCTTCAGAGTCAGCACCAGGGGGTGGGATGGTGGTTCTGTCCTTCTTGATAGCAATGGAGGGATGGATGGAGATGGAGAAGGAGAAGGAGGCAGAGAAGGAGAAAGAGAGATATCTTACAGCCGTAGCTGTTGCTGATGGTCTTCTATGCAAATACTAATTATGTTTGATGCTGCTGAAGTTCTGAGCACAGACTGGGTAATCCAAATGCTTCTGTGCACTGAAACAAAGCAATAGAATGCCTAATGTTATTATTAGATTTAAAAAGTGACGTAGAATTCATTCCCTAGCAAATATTGCCTGCCCAACCAATTTTATGGAACCCATTTATTGCATAAAATACTAAATAATAACTATAGCATAAATCCCTGTATTGGTACAGTAAATGTATTGCATGAACCTTCTGTTTGTCCTATGTTAGATGTTTCAATGATTATATGTTACGTAAATAATAATACTAAAATTTGTTGGTAGATGAATAATTAAAGGGCATTTGCAGAGTATCTGAAAGAGCATGATGGAAACAAGAGGAAGAAGAGAAGGACATTTCTTATTTTAGTAGAAGCCAAATTGCTTCATGCTTTTATTCAGAACTTTTGTGGATGTGTACCTGAGAGATCAGATATTATGCAATTAATGGACAGAAGTCAATAGTTTGCACAATTCATGAAACACAACTGTAAAGTTAACTGATTTTACTAACCCAAGAGGATGATCAGATCAATCTAATTTCTTCAGTAGAAATACATATCTGAGAGATTATCAGTATCATTCTATTTTGTACTACAGGTAATCCCAAAGATGCTTTTTCAAGAGAAAATTGGACTTTCTGGTTTTTCTTTGAAGACATTTTGCTTCTCATCCAAGAAGCTGAAGAAGCAAAACATCTTCAAAGAATGGATGAGAAGTGAAACATCTTCAGAGAAAAAATAGAAAGTCCAGTTGCCTCTTAAAAGAAGCACCTTTAGGACAACCATGACTTGGATGATTGAGAATCTCCATAGACATTTACTACAGATAATCATATAAGATCCTTGTTTCACCTCCTCAAATATTATATGAATAAAAGTCACCAAAAGAAGAGAATGTCATGAATGGAGGCAAATACTTACATCTGTCTCAGGATAATGTTGCAGGATCCAATCTGAAAAAGTTTATTATTCCAAGCTTTCAAGCTCATCAGATAACCACTCTCTTTCCAGAATATGTACAGCGGGCTATTCTACAAATTGGACTTATATGATGCCTGGTTGTGTGTAGTTTTTAGTTAACTAAGGTGTTGATGGCTGGCTATTAAAGTATTGGCTATTATTTCCTTGTGACACTGTGTCCTCAGCTTCTAAATACCCACAGAAGAGAATGTACTTAACTCAGGGTTGAACTATGGAGTTTTTGATGATTTCTGAACTTGGCTGTTTTCCTTGCAGACATTTAACTACTCTACTAGTAAACACCATCCATGTGAGTGAGTGTGGATTTTGTTCCAGGATAACATATTGCCAGTTTTGGTAGGGGTGTAGGTTTCTCTTTGGTAGTTCCTTGATTAGGATGTTGTTTTCTGCTTGATTCTTTGCCTGGTATTTATCCTTGTCTATCTGGATGTTAATTGCTGGATAGGATGCATTTTGGTCTTTTTGTTTCCTTCTAAAACCCATGTCACACTGCACCAATGGATGGAAAGAGGATGTAAAATGGAGAGAAACACTTGCCATCCGTTGGCTAACGCGATGCCTCCGTTCTGTACTCACTGCATCATCCATTTTTTCATCTCTCGTATCCGTCCAGCATCCTCTACTGACCATTCCATCCGCTCAAAAAGTTTTGAGCTGCACCAAAACTTTTGAGCGGCGGAAAATGTAATCCAAACGCATCCGTTCTGCATCCGCAATGCCATATACGGGGAACATTCCCTGTTCTACATCCGTCTCACCCGTTACGCATCCCCTATATCTGCTAGGCATCCCTGGTGCATCTGGCGCAACTCGCATCCAGCGGCAGCTCGCATCCGCTCCAGCGGAAATATGGACACAGGTGAGGAAGCCGAAAACGGAATGCGGAATGGCGCGCAGCGTTAGTAGCACAGACGTAGAAAGGATGAAAAGCAGATGCAGCTCGCATATAAGCATTAAAACGGAAACAAAAAACAGTTCGCAGCAAGGGGAGACCTAATCTCAGATATTTAGCGAAGGTCTTGCAAGGATGCCTAGAGGATGCAAAAAGGAATCTAGTGGAAAACCTATATTCCAATAAAAAAGGGGGAGGAACTCACCATAGGATCTCACTTTCAGTCCAGCAGCCCTGCGGTGCAGATCTCTTCAGCTTTCATATTGTTCTTGCTCTTTCCACAGCATCCAGTTCATCTCCACCGATGAATCACTCACACACTCCTTTTGGTAGCCACCATCGTTCTACAACAGTGCGAAGCCATCTACGGGCTCTTTCACCCTTTCTTACACGAAGAAAAAGGAGGGCATACAAGAAGTGTCTGGGTCTGAAGATGGATTGCCAGAAGAGCAGAAGTACGGACTGGTATAAAAGCCTGATGTGGACCTGAGGAAACGAAGACCCTCGTCGCATTCCAGAACTTCGATGAGGATTGGGGCCTCCCAGCCATGTTTGACGAAGTTTGCTGGAGCTGCTGAGACCCAGTTGACCAAGCAGACCAACCAACAGCTCCATCCCAGCCTGGACCCTGGGCTGAAGGTGCACTGACTCTGAGCCACCTGGCCTCAGGGACCACGTTACAGGAGCTGCAGTTAAGTGGCGGAGGTGGCCACACAACACCATTCAAGCCATTGTGGTCAGAGAAGTGGTGCAGGCCATCATCGAAGAATACCTGGAGGAGTTTCCTCCAGTGCCCTTCACTGAAGAGGCTGCGAAGAAAGTTGCGAGGCAGTGGTATCAAGAAGTGGAAGCTTCCCCCACACTCGTTTGGAGCCCATCGATGGCAAGACACGTGGCTGCAAGCCCAGCCAAAGTCAGGGTCTCGCCCTTATTTCAACTCCCAAGGACTCTTCAGCATCAGATCCTGCTTGCCATGGTCGATGCTGACGACAAGTTCATGTACGTTTGATGCTGTCAGGCAACGGTCAGCTTTCAGAATACTCAGGTGTGCAACACCAGTCACCTCAAGGAGGGCTGGAACGCAACTCATCATGGGCTTACCCAGATATCCGACCCCCTGGCCCAACGAACACACAAGATGTGCCTACTTCTATCATGGGGGAGACGCCTTCCCCGCAGAAGCTACCTCATGAAGCCATACATTCCAAGATGCCTCACCCATGAAGAGAAGGAATCTCAAGTACAAGCTGTCAGGCAAGATGAGGTGGTGGACAATGCCTTTGCTCATCTGGCCAACAGGTTCCCAGTACTTCTCACCAGCCATGCAGCATCGCCACAGGACCGTGAGAGGATCGTGAAGCCTGCCCTGTATCCTAGCCCACAATCTCATTGCGCACCCGCTACAAACACTGTTGCAGAACAGGCTCGTGGACCTTCCAGCAAGCATGGGACATGGAGCCTGAGGGAAATGGAGGCAAGGACGAAAGCCTGATTAGACACTGTTGGATTGCTGCAGGGCCCCAACTGAGCTTCATGTGAAGGGAAAGAAGCAAGTGTAACCTCGCCCTGAAACACTGCGTTGCGACTCCCGAGCTGGAGCAGTGGAGTGGCAAGACAGGGATGGTAGATATTAATGGATGCTTCTTCCAGCCTGTCTCATCAACTGATGAGATGTGGCCATGTATGTTGGTGCCGCCTACAATGAACAGCGGGCATTTAATAAAGAGTGTGTATTTATGTTGAAATGTGTGGATTCAATGATGTATACATTGTTAATTGATAATAAGGGCCAAAGGTTGTGGGCACCTGGGAGGATGGACATCCAGTCCCACTATGCCTGCACTGGAGGTTTTATCTATCCGCACAACTATACCCATCCCACACAGGATATCCTTAACACATCCCACAGGCTATTACCCATCCCAAAGGTATCCCTGCCGCATCCCACAGGTATTCCTGCCATACCACAGCTATTACACTCCTCAAAGGTATCCCTCCCATCCGCACAGCTATTAACCCATACCAAAGTAATCCCTGCCGAACCATCCCACTGCCATCCTTAACCCATCTCCACAAGCATGCAAAGGCTTAAACCATTTCTAAAAGCTTTCCACCAAGACTTTATTGACTTAAAAGCAACTGACAGTAAGTGTGTTGAAGCAAAGATAATCTTATTGCAATAGCAAGCTTTGTAAAAAGCAAAAATGACCCAAGGTGTCCCCAGGCAAAGATTAAATGACAGGTAGCCACCCAGTTCCTCTGGCACTCTTCTCAGTCACTTTGAGGCAATGCCCATAGTCTCAGGGCGCTGAAGGGTCCAGGTGCTGTGGAGGTTGGCTGCGCTGGAGTGCGTGGTGTGAGGATGCCATTGGGGTGCCTGGCCCTGAGAGTACAAGCAGGAGATGCGTTGTGTTTCAGGAAGCTTTCAGAGAGCTGGCTCAGTCCTGTTGATGTTGAGAGCCCCCTTCCTCCAGGACATGGGCGGTGTCAGCCCCAATACCGATGACAGATGTTCTGAGGGCTGGCTTTCGGCTGTGCGGGGTGGAGGGAAGGAGCAGTTGTAGTGGGGCTGCTGGTTGCATGGTCGAGCGAGGTGAGGCGCTGGGGTGGCCATCTGTGCGGGTGGGTGGCATCTGTGGGGTGGGTGGCATCTGTGGCGTGGGTGGCATCATGTGGCATGGGATGGCATCGGGTGGTGTCAGGTGGCAATCGGGTAGCTATCCGGTGGCATCGGTTGGCGCACCAGCGGTGGCCGTTCGATGTACCTTTGCCTGCGACTTGCGGAAGGGCTGCCTGGCTGCTGCGAGTTCCTGGTAGCCGTAGCCTTGGTAGGTGAGGGCCTGAAGAAGCCTTGGAGGGCTGTCGAAACATACTGGGTGGAGAGCAACCTGGACTGGGTGGGAGCAGGTTCAGCTGGATGCTGAGAGGGGTTGTGAAGAAGACCAGTGATCCTGTCCTTGATACCTGGTAACTTGTGATTAGACATGTTCATGAGGTCTGTTGACGTAGGCTGAGGAAGGGCTTGCGTTTGGAGATGGGACACGGTGTGTACCAGCTGGAGAGAGGGAGTCTAACACTGCTCTTTGATGGTGTCCCTGATCTCCAGCAGGACAGTGTGGCTCTGACCCCTCCGGTCTGGCTCTCTGCCTGCTTTCTGTGGAGTGGAGACTGGGGGTGGTTGTGGTTGTTCTAGTGGTAGTGCCTCTCCTTTGCTCTCTGCTGTCAGGGGTCTCCACCAGCGCCTCTGCCACATGGAGTATAGCTGTCCGGGGGGTCTCCATCATGCCACGCTCCACAAGATACCTGCCTGCACACAGGAGCTGGACTTCTTGTCCGGAGAGGATTTGTCGCTCTCTGCGGCTGCCTCTGAGAGACGAGGTTGTCAGGGGGCCTGCTCCTCAGTGGCGGATATCACCCTCCAAGAAGCTGCACTTGGCCATCACGTAGGTCTTCTCGGTCCGTCAGCTTGACGTGGCCTGGGCCAGATTTCTTGAGGTGCAGCTTCCCGTACCTGGTGTGCATGTGCTTCTCCAGCCGAGGAGCACCCCTCCAAAGTGTAGCCCCAGGCTCTCCGCCTGTTCTCTCCAAGCCCAACTGCTTCCGCTTGGTGTCTCGTATAGAGCCTGTATCCCTTCCGCAAAGATACTCGTTCTCCCTCAGCCATTCCAGCACCTACATCCTCCAATGTTCCTCTTCGATGGATGTACTGCCTCCTCGCCGTTCTCATTCTCACGTATGCCTCCTTCCTCCCTCTGGCAGGGCCATTCTTGGCCACCTCATCAGAGGGCCTTCAGAGGTTGTAGCGGGCTGCCTCCTCCACGACCACCGACCACCAGCAGCAGCAACAACAACAAGTAGCAGCAAAAGCAGGAACCAGTAGACCAACAGCAGCAGCAGGCTAGCTCCAGCACCAGCAGCAATGAGCAGCACCAGAGCACCAGGCAGGACAACAGGACAGGATCATCAGCCAGCAGAGCTAACACCAGCAGATAAAGCCCCCCAGCACCAGGAGCCAGGTGCCAGCAGAGTAAGTCACCAGCAGAAGCCCCAGCACCAGGAGGCAGCGCCAGCAAGAGTAAGCCACAACGGAAGCACCAGCACCAGGAGCAGCGCCAGCAGAAGCTCCAGCACCACAGTAGAGTTCAGTCCAAGCAGCAGAAGCTCCAGCCAGAAGCAGGATCAGGGCCAGAGGTGGGATGGTGGCCCTGTCCCTCTGCCAAGGCCTGGCAGCAAGATGGCAGAGGCTTTCTCTTCTTTCCCCATGGTTGTTGACTGGCTGGCTGGCTTGGCTGGCTGGCTTGGAGCTGTGTCTGGGCAGCAAGGTCTTTCCTTCTGAAATGGTGACGTGCTTGCAAGCTGCTTCCCTTGAATGTCTGCGGAGCTGACCCAATGCAATTCTCCCCACATGCGCAGTGAACACTTTGCCATCCGCTAGGCATCTGCTATGTGCTTCCGCTCTGTCATCCCACTTCATCCCACTCGGCATCCCGCCTCTGCATCGCCTCTTTCTGCTGTGCATCCATTTCGCTGTGCTACCCTGGAAGCACTCACGGATGTGCCATCCGCCTCCCATCTGCTTCCTCCGCTAGGCTCTGCGAGCATTCCGCCTTTACATCCTGGCTAACATCCTCCCCTCCGTCCATTCCTTTCCGTGCTGTCCCTCTGCTTTTGCCAAATTCGGGGCACTTTTGAGAGCGGATAACAATGGATGGAACATTTCTCATCCGCGTGTCCTTTTTTGCAAAATGTTGCACCGTCGGCCAATGGACAGGCCTTAGACTTTAATTATTGCTTTCCAATGGTTACATTCATAGTTTACCTCTACGTGTTTATTGATTGGCTGATTTAGAGATCTGATACCAACTCCCATGACTTCCCTAGCATTTGGGGGGGGGGGGTTGATCTAAGATGCTAACAGTTTCCTAGTTGAAACTGGTTGAGGCTGTCCATGTATTGCAAGACTAAGGAGATTTCATTGTGTCTTGTCACTGTTAGCTGGTGTTCATGGTTGTACTCTGCTAGTCTTCTCCCTATTTGTCCTACATAATGGCTGTTACAGTCTTTACACTGTATGTTGTCCATTAGGTTCTGGTCTAGTATGTTTTCTTACAGTATTATAACATAAATACTGTATGTACAGATCTTCAACATTTCTGAAAACAGTGAAGAAAACTTCCACTTGGGCATTTTTTTAGCCTTAATTTACCAGCAAGGGGGTATCCTTCGATAGAAAGGACTATATTCCAAATATTTGGAGAATAGAAGATGATAGAGTTTATCAAATAGATCCTGATAAGATCAGTTTTTTAGCAGCTATATCAAAGAATGGTGTAAATTTAGACAAATTTATAGTTGCTTCTTCAACAAATCCCATGATAAAATCCATCAATTTATTTCCAATTGATTGAGATCATATTCTCCTTGATTTCTTTTCTTGCCTTATGAAATATTTTATGAAATATGCTTCCAATCACAAAAACAGCTACTTGAAAAGATAATAGAAACTCTAAAGCTAATCCCACCCAATATGAAAAAGAAATTACATTTTCTTGTACCACAAAAGAATAATTTGTGTACATTACAATGGCTGAGAACTATGGCTTTCTTCTTATCTGCATCACATTCCTTCATCAAAAAGAGAACAGGCCAAACAATTTGTTTCCGTGTTATTTTACAAAGGATTTCAACCAGCTGAAATCCCTGATAAATTTGTCCTGCTTTGTTGCTATGATGAATCATTGTGTATTTTTCTGCTGCATTGGTTAATCTCACTCTGCAGTCTTGGGCTTGTATGTGCATTAAGAGATAAATTGGACAGTGACCTCTACATAACAATGTTACAGCCAATGCTAAGAACTTGCAACTAAACTCTTTAACATCACCAGGTTGTGTGCTTTATGCATGACTAGCCTTTATGCCCTACAACTGGGTAGGGAAGGATAATGCTGATGGTTCCAGCTTAACTAGAATTTTAAAAATATATCTGAGAAAATGGATCAACTACCTACTTTTTGATGTTTACTTTGAAAAAGTAGAGATAATTGTCATAAAACTCCAGCCCATATGCTATGAGAAGCAGAGTGAAGAATTTAAAAGCCTATGGGCTGATTTCTTAAAAGAAAAATATTTAAGTTGAAGACAATCCTTGCGGGGCAAACAATCCAACATTCACGACCATATGGTCAACTTTCAAACAGAACAGCTTTTTCAGCCAAACATAGAAATGAATGCACTGGAGCATTTTGACCAATGGAATGGCAACTTTTGTCAGGCAAAACAGTAGAACATAAAATAACAGGATTGGAAGAGACCTTGGAAATCTTCTACTGCAACCTCCTGTTTGAGCAAGAGACTCTACACTGTTCCAGACAAATGGTTATCCAATATCTCTTTGGAAACCTCCAGTGACAATGCACTCAGAACTTCTGGAAACAAGATGTTAATTGATTGTTATGTCAGGCACTTCTTAGTTCTAGATTAATTTTCTCTTTAACTTCCATCTGTTAAAGGCTAGGTCCCACTGGCCGATGGATGCAAAACGTATGCATAAAGGACACAGCGGATGAGCAAAATTTCGGGGGTGCTCCATCCGTTGTCATCCGCTCCAAAAGTGGTGATAAATTTGATAAACAGAACGGAAAAGAACGGATGTGGGTAGTATGGTAGCGGGGATGTTAAACAGATGTTCATAGGAAGCCTAGCAGAGTGTACATTGGATGCAAACCATTCACTGCGCTTCCTTTTTATTTCCGTGCTACTAAGCTATGTAGGACATTCAATGTACTTTTGTTTCTCTCCTCTTTCCATTTTCAGCTGCAATGGATGTGAGTTGCGAGGGTGCGCCAGAGGATGCAGAGGAGGATACAGCAGGTTTAACGGATGATAAACAGACATAGAACGTTTGTTGCTTGGGATATCACGGATTTACATCGTACACAGCGGAAAGTTCATTCCGTTCACAAAGTTTTGTGCAGCTTAAAACTTCTTGCGTGGATGACATCTCAGTGGACAGATGCTTGACAGATAGAGTGTATGAAACACGTATGAAATGAGTACAGAATGGATGCATAGCATTTTCCAACGGATGGCAAGCTTTTTTTAAATGTTTTACATCCTCTTTGATCCGTAAGTGCATGGGGACAGGGGCTTTACTTTTTGCCCTGTCTCCAGGGGAGAATAGATCAATCTCCTGTTGTTGTTTTTGACAGCCTTTTCAAGTATTGGAAGATTGCTATCATGTCACCCTTAGTTTTCCTCTTTGTTAGACTAAACATACTTAGTTCCCACACAATTTTGTGAAAGTTCAGCCTCCATACCCCTTATCATCTTTGTTGTTCTTTTCTGTACTGTTTCTAAAGTCTCTGCACCTATTTGATCTCATTGTTACCAGAACTAGACATAGTATTCCAAGTGGGTGGACTTACTGGCACAGGTAGAAACTGCACATATCACTTCATGTGATTTTGATGCTATTCCTCTCTTGATGCATCCTAGGACTCCACCTAACATTTTTGGCAACTGCAGCACACTGCTGGCTCATAACCTAATTGGTCATCCACGAAGACTCCTAGATTCCTCTTGCAGTTATTTTGCCACTGAGCTAGGTACACCTATTCCACACTTGTGCATTCTGCTTTTAATTTTTCTTTCTTTTTTCTTTTCTTTCTTCCTTTCTTTCTTTCTTTCTTTCTTTCTTTTTTTCTTTCTTTCTTTCTTTCTTTCTTTCTTCTTTCTTTCTTTCTTTTTTCTTTTTGCCTAATGTAAGACCTTACTTTTCTCATCATTAATTGCATTTTGTTGGATAGGGCCCATTGTTCAAGTCTGTCAATAACCTTCGGTATCTTCAGTCTATTTTCTAAAATTTTGGCTGTTCCACCCAGCTTGGTATCTTCTGCAAATTTGAAGAGTTCCACTTCTATCCCTCATCTAAATCATTTATGAAGAAACTGAAGAGTGCTGGACTCAAGACAGAACCATGTCAAGCCTGGGCATTTTACGAGGCAGGAGGTATTGGTGGCATTGGACTGTAGCAGAGAGTGGAGTGGCAACAGTGGTGCTCCACAACACTCCCATTTCTTATGTAGCCCCTTGGGGAAATTAATTCTACCCATGATCCATGTAAATATAATTTCTCTCAGCACAGTTGGTCAGACATTTGTGAACTGCTGGTAGTGATGCTGTCTATCTCATATTTACCAAGAAGTAGATTGTGATCAACTTTGTCAAATGCCTTACTGCCTTGCTAAATAAACTATGTCCACAGCATTTTGCTGATCCACTCCTTTAGTCACTTTGTCATAGAAGGCAATAAGGTTTCTCTGGCATGTTCTATTTTTAACAAACCTATGTTGGCTTCTAGTAATAGCTTTGTTTGTTTCTAGGTGCTTCCAAAATGATTGCTTGATTATCTTTTCCAGAATTTTTCCAGGTATTGATATATTTAATATCCTTCACTTCACTGATAAGGGGACATTCTATATGGAAGAAATTGTTATTTTGGTTATGGAATGTTTCAAAATTCATAATCAAACATGGTGATGTATCTTGATATATAGCACTGCATTATCTTAGAATAGGCCGCCAGATCTACAATTTCTGTGTTGCAGCCCCTAAAATTTCCTCCAAATTTGTCACCAAATTTTAAAAGAAGGAGAAAAAAAAATCATTGGGAAGCACTTGCATTAATTCTATCCAAAATAAATTTCATTTAATGTAAGGAAAATTAAAATTAATTTTATCTTGTTCCTGTCTACTTTTTTTTCATAAATCCATGTACTGAGCTTAACCAAATAAAAAAGATTGCCTACCCATCTTGGGCAGATAATTATTTTGGCCCAGAGGCATTGATGTCCAATACCTGTCAAAATTATATAATTCATGTCAAATGCATGATTACTTCATGCCCTTTACACTTATGTCAGTTTTACCCTTTACAGATCCTCAGACACATTCATAGTCAATAGTTGCAGAGTGGTTTTGCATATTGTGTTCATTACTTATATATGGGCAGGACAACTGACAGAGTCAGTGCAATGTTAATCATAGTCTTTTTTCTCGTGCCCAAACAACCAAGGCATGTTTTTTTTTAAAGTAATATATAGTGCATGGGATTGTTCCTTGGAATTTTTCAGATGCCATTTTTTGAAAGGTTGAGGGATGCAAATTATGGAAAATAACCATAATACATTTGCTTCCAGTACCTTCCCTCCAAATCTGGGTGGCAAAGGGGGAAAAATCCATGTTTTGTTTAACAAACCAAATTACTAACTTACTGGAATGCAAATCTGTCCACTGTAAACATATTCTGTGGATGAGATCCAGAAATACAGTTGTATGCATGCATGTGTGCCTTGGGGTCAAGTTATGACTCCTGGGAACTTCCTTGACTTGTGTTTTTGGGAAAGTGTTTCTAAAGTGATTGGCCATTACCTCCTTCCTAGGGCTGAGAAAGAATGACAGCCCAAAGTCACCAAACTGGCTTTGTACCTAAGGCAAGACTAAAATGTAAAGTTTACTACTTTCTAGGCTGATATTTTAAGCACTACACCAAGCCAGCTGACCTTTAAGGGAGTGTGATGGCTCTGTGGTTAAAGACGCTGAGTTTGTCAGCTGGAAAGATCCAAGTACCTCTCTGTTCTTGTCCCAATTCCTGACCACCTAGCAATTTTTAGGTCTATTATTGAGCTGCCCACTTAGCAGTTCAAAAGTGTGCAAACATGACTAGACAATACTAGTTCCCTCAGTTAAGAAATGGAGATGAGCACCATCCCCTAGAGCAGGGGTGTCAAACTCAAGGCCCGGGGGCCAGATCCGGCCCATGGGGTGATTAGATCTGGCCCGCAGGGCCACCCTGGAAACGGTGAAAGACTGGCCTGCAGTGTCTCTGCCAACAAAAACAGAACTCGGGTGGGCTGCGCACAGCCCTCTTGAGCTCTGTTTTCATTGGCAGAGGGTTACTTACAGGAGGCCGTTGCAGCTGAAAATGGAGTTCAGCAGCCTATTTTCTCTGGCAGAGGGCTCGGGCCACCACAGGCACTCCTGACATGAGTGATGTCAAGATGACCATACCCAGTCTGGCCACGCCCACTCTGGCCCTCCGAGGAAAAATACAATCCTGATGCGGTCTTCAATGAAATCGAGTTTGACACCCCTGCCGTAGAATGAGACACAACTGGGTCGGGGAAACCTTTACCAGATATTTTAAAATCTCTAGAATCATTGCATTTCTTCTTTTCCTGCCTTGCTTATTCCACTTTTACAATGATTACTTCTAGGACAAAATTTAACATTCTTTTTATCATGTAACTTAACGGCAAAACTACAATATGATTCTGGAAGCCTTGGGGGGAAAAGTGGATTTACTGATGAAAGAAAATCTATTAATAAAGGTCCGGTCCCACTGCACTTATGGATGCAAAGAGGATGTAAAATGTTAAAAAAAGCTTGCCATCCGTTGGAAAATGCTATGCATCCATTTGTGTACACACTGCATACGTGTTTATATGCTCTTATCCGTTTGAGCATACATCCACCTGCGATTTCATCCTGTGCAAGAAGTTTTGAGGCTGCACAAAACCTTTGTGAACAGATGAAACTTTTCCGCCGCGTACGATGTAACATCCGCAACATATACAGGTAAGAAAACAGTTCTATTCATGTTTTATATCCGTAGAACATCGCTGTAATCCTTCTCTGCATCCCTTGGCCATCCCTCAACTCAACATTCCACTGCAGCTGAAACGGAAAGAGGGAGGAAAACAAAAGTACACGGAACGTCTACACAAGCATTAGTAGCACGGAAATAGAAAAGAATGTAAGCGTATGCATCTCGTATATAAAAAGTATATTCAAAATGGACAAAAAACATTTGTAATCTGAGATGTATCTCGGCATTATTTTAGGATGTCTAGAGTATGGTCTAAGTATGTAAGAAGGACACCTAGCAGACAACCGATATTATTCTATAAATGAAAAGGGGGAGAAAAATCTCTGGGATCTCAGTAATGAGTCCAGCAGCACGTGGTGTTACAGACCTCTTCACCCCTTGGTCTTGTCTTCCACATCATCAATTGTTCTCCACCATGGATCATGACAACAGTCCGTATGGTAGCGCACTCATTCATCACCAGAACCAAAAACCTGTTTCAGACTGTATCAAGTTTTTACACAGAAGGGAAGAAGAAGGAGACGTTCCAAGAGGCTGTTGTGGGTCTTGAGGATGGAATCGTGAGAAGAATGGAAGTTTGGACTGTATGACCAGTTGAATGGTGGAGCTGAGGAATGAAGACCCTCATGCATTCCATCACTTTCATAGGATGCCACTAGCATGTTTAACAACTTTGTAGAGGTCTGAGGACCCAGGTTGACCAAGCCTAAGCCACCAACTTTCCAGCCCCAATCTGGACCCTTGGACTTGAAAGGTGGCACTGACTCTGGGGCACCTGGCCTCTGGAACCACATAACAGAAACATGCAAGTATGCATGGAGGTGTCCACACAAAACAGCATCAGCATAAAGTGGTCAGAGAAGTGGGGTAACAGGCCACATTGAAGAAATACGTGGAGGAGCTGCTCAGGTGCCCCATACCACTTGAACAAGGCTGGAAAAGAAAACTTCAGAAGAATAGTATCAGAGGTGGATACCTTTTCCGCACACCATTGGAGCCATAGATGGAAGCACTGTGACCTGGCAAAAACTCCAGCCAAGTCAGGGGTCCACTTATACCAACTACAAGGTTCTTTCAGTATCATCCTTCTTTGCCATAGTTGATACTGAACTACAAGTTCATCTACATCGATGCTTTCATGCAAGGGTTCAGCTTCAGATGACCAGGTATACAATGCAAGTGGACCATCAAGGATGGGCTGGAACGCAACCTTCATCATGGGTTTTCCAGTCCAGACCCCCTACCCAATTGAACACACAAGATGTGCCGCCCTTACTTCATTGTTTGGTGATGACATGTTCTCCCTCAGAACCTACCTCATGAAGCCATACAAGTTTCAAGATACCTCACCAGTGAAGAGAGGATACTTCAACATACAGGCCTGTCCAGGGTAAGACGGGTGGTGGAGAACGCCTTTGGCATCCTGGCCCAAACAGGTTTTTCAGATACTTCTCACCACCATGCAGCATGACCCAGAGACTGTGAGGAGGAATCGTGGAAGCTTGCTGCATCTTGCACAATCTATGCACACCCACTACCCAGTGTTGCAGAACAGATTGTCGACCATCAACAAGGAATGGGGGACATGGAGCCTGGTGAATGGAGGCAAGGACGTAACCTTCATTAGGCACTGTGGATGTACAAGGCCCCAAAAGAGCTTCAGTGAAGGGAAAAGGAGTGCAACCTCTGAGACACTGGTGCAAACTCCCCAGCTGGAGGCAGTGGAGTTGGCAAGACAGGATGATAGAATGATGAATGGATGCTTCTTGAAGCTGTCGTATAACACTGATGAGATTGTGCCATGTATTGTTGAGTGGTCCTCCAATGAATAGGCATTAATAAAGAGCTTTGTTTATTTTAAAAATGTGTTGATCAATGAAAAATAATTGTTATTGTAATATAGGTTCCATATGTGTGGCAGCTGGGATGGTGGACCCTTCAGTCCCCACTATGGTTGCACTGGAGGTTTATCTATCCACAACTATCCTTATCTATCCCACAAGCATGCAAAGGCTTTACCATTTTTTCAAAGTTTTCACCAAAACTTTATTTAAGTAAACAAAATGAACCAAGTAAACTAAGTGTCTTAAGCAAGGTAATCTTAATTAACTTTCTTAGGTAAACTTTATGACTTTATTAAATAAGCAAAATGAACCAAGTAAAGTTTCTTAAGCAAAGATAAACTTAACAAGAAACAACTCACTCTCTGGCACTATTCTCAGTCACTCTGAGTCATGTCCATGGTTCAGCTGTTAAGCGGGCAGGGACTGTGGAGGTGGTGTGGCTTGAGTGCTGGTCTGAGGCACAATTGGGGGTGCTTGGCCCCAAGGGTACAACAGGTGGTGGGTAGAACAGCTATCCGAGAGCTGACTCAATCCCTTGAGGTTGAGAGGCCCTTCATCAAAGGACTTGAAATGTCAGGCCCAATACTGATGAAGATTGTCCGTTGACGGGCTTGGCTGTGGGGTGGAGGAAGGAGGAGTATAGTGGGGCTGTCTGATCTGCACTGGGTAAGGACTGGCATCTGTGGCGTCTGATGAACCCGGGCCTGGGACTGGGAAGTTCTGCTTCTTGCTGTGGGAAGTCCTGGTAGTCATAGCCTTGGTAGGTGAGGGGCTGTTGAAAGCCGTGGAAGGGCTGACATCGCCTGGGGTGGAGGAGCATACCCGGACTGGGTAGGAGCAGCTTTCAGCTGGGCCTTGAGGGTTGTGCAGAAGTGCTGTGATCTTCTGCTTCATCACCTGGTACTGGGCCTCAGGCAGGTCCCTCAGGGTCTGGCTCACGTAGGTGATGAAGGTGTGGCAGCCCGAGGATGCTCTGTCCAAGTGGACCAGCTGAGAGAGAAGTTCTGTGCTGGTTTTCATTGTGTCCCTGATCTCCAACAGCACACTGTGGTCCTCGCCCTCCAGTCTGCCTCCATCCTGTGGAGCTGGGGGTGGGGAGTGGGTTGGCCTCTGGTGGCTGCTGCTTTCTTCCTCCTCATTTGTGACAGCAGGGTGTCATCCTCCATGGTCATCCCTCCAAGTCCCCCACATGGGGAGTGCAGCTGTCAAGGGGTCTCTGCTGTGGGGCCCTCTGAAAGACATCTGCCTGGACAGGGTAGCTGTCTCCTGACTAGAAGAGGACTGGCTTGGTCTGTGGGCTGTCTGAGGGAGAGGGGTCTCAGAATGGCTGCTCCTCGGTGGCAGATCTCACCCTCCAGAGAAACTGCATTTGGCCATGACGTAACATCTCCCGGTCAGTGAGCTTGACAGCAGCCTGTCTGGATTTCTTGAGGTGTAGCTTGCCATAACCAGGTGTACATGTGGCTTCCACATCCAAAGGAGTACTTTGCAGTGTACCCAGGCTTCTCTGCCTTGTCTCTCCAAGCTGCCTGCTTCTTTCTTAGTGTCCCAATACAGACTGTGGCCCTTTCTCCTGAGGTACTCGTTCTCCCTCAGCCATTCCCAGCACTCCATCCTCATGCTCCTCAGAATGGTGTACTCTTTCCTCTCTCCCCTTCTCCTTCCCTTGGCCTCTTCCTCCCTCTGGCAGGGGCTTCAGCAGGCCTTCAGGGGCTTGATCAGCAGGGCCTTCAGAAGCAGGGTTTTGAGGGGGCTTGAGGGCCTTGGGGCTGGTCCACCACAGCAGCATCACCAGCATCACCAGATTCAGAGTCAGTGCCAGGGGTGGGATGCTGGTTCTGGCCTTCTTCACCTTGCCAGGGCTTGAACGAGTAGGCACGGGCTTCCTCTTCTTCCTTGACTGACGAACCATGGTGTTCCTCAAGATGTATTGGCAGGCACGTGTTTCCCCTGTATGCTGACTGTGTGCACGCTGCATCCTTTTATATCTGTGGGAGCTGACGTAATTCATACTCCCCGTATGCGCAGTGAATGCTTTGCATCTATATATACATCCGTGCCCGCATCCCCTTTGTTTCCTATAGGTGTCCGTGATGCATTCTCTTCATCCGCTAGGCATCCCGCCTCCTTCCGCTAATGCGTCCACTTTTGAAATTCTCCCCTGGAACCCCTTCGGAGGTGTCATCTGCTTCCATTCACTGTCATCCACTAGGCTTCCTAATGAACATCTGTTTAACATCCCGCTACATACTACCCACATCCGTTCTTTTCCGTTTTTATGCAGATTTTCAACCACTTTTTGGAGTGAATGACAATGGATGGAGCCACCCCCGAAATTTTGCTCGTCCGCTGTGTCCTTTATGCATACATTTTGTGTCCGTCGGCCAGTGGGACCGGGCCACAAAAGTCACAAAATAAATTTGCTTACTGTCCAGTTCTTTACAATATCCTCTTATGGAAGAGCTTCACGTAACCTTCATGCTCCTAATGAACACAGCATATAGGCTCATAGACTATACACAATCTGCAATAAGATTATAAAATAGATCAGAAGGATTTAAGTTTTTTTTAAAGCAACAACCATTTTCTGCCTAGCTAAAATGCATGCAAAATCATGTCAGTAATTCAGTTCTATAGACACACAAAGAAACACAAATTGTTATTCTCTTGTAATGTATAGTATTTAGAGATCTGGGTCTCAAAATTCATTTTAGTTTTTCCTTCTTAAGGCATTAAGAAATAGTTGCTTAGTGGTTTCACAAAATTAATATGAAAATAATATTTAATAAAAAATTAAAATAAAATTTGGTCCATTTATTTCAGAAGGGTTCAAGAGCTGCTAAATGTCTAATTGCATTTTTTGTGTTCATTTAGTCTTATATTACCACTTGTTTAAACAAGCAGGAAAATTCTGAACGTTGGTACAAGGCATGCCAAAAATGAAAGCTGTTATGTTAGACTCATTTTTAAAGCCCCTGTCACACAGCACCAATGGATGGAAAGAGGATGTAAAATGGAGAGAAACACTTGCCATCCATTCGTTAATGCGATGCTTCCGTTCTGTACTCACTGGATCCATTTTTCATCCTCTCTATCCGTCCAGCATCCGTCGACTGACATTTCATCCGCTCAAAAAGTTTTGAGCTGCAAAAACTTTTTAAGGAGGAAAAAATATATCCAAACGCGTCCGTTCTGCATTCCGTAACGCATACGGGGAAACATTCGTTTCTGACATTCCGTCATCATCCGTTATGCAATCCGCATATTCTCTAGGATCCGCTGCGCATCTGCGCACTCACATCTGCGGCAACTGCATCTGCTCCAGCGGAAACATGGACACAGGGAGGAAGCGAACGTGATGCGTGAATGGGACACGCAGCGTTGTAGCACGATGGTAGAAAGGATGAAAGCGGATGCAGCTCGCATACAAAGCATTAAAATGGAAAAAACGTTTCGCAGAGGGGACCGTATCTTGGATATTTAGGACGTCTGCAGGATGCCTAGAGGATGCAAAAAGGACATCTTAGTGGAAAACCTATATTTCCAATAAAAAGGGGGAGGAACTACCTGGATCTCACTTTCAAGTCCAGCAGCCCTGCAAGTGCACACCTCTTCAGCCTCATCTTGTTCTTGCTCTTCCACAGCATCCAGTCATCTCCACCATGAATCATCCACACCACTCCTTTTTTGGTAGCCACCATCGTTCTACAACAGTGCGAAGCCAACTACAGGCTCTTTCACCTGTTCTACGGCGAAGAAAAGGAGGCGTCCAAGAAGTGTCTGGGTCCAAAGATGGATTGCCAGAAAGAGCAGAGTACGGGACTGTATGACAAGCTGATGGTGGAGCTGAGGAACGAAGACCCTCGTACATTCCGAACAAACTTCATGAGATGCCGCCAGCCATGTTTGATGAAGTTGTGGAGCGGCTGGAGACCAGATTGACCAAAAGCAAGAGCACCAACTTCCGGCCCAGGCCTTGGACTGGGCTGAAGGTGGCAACTGACCTCCTGCGCCACCTTGGCCTTCAGGGACCAACCTAAGGAGCATGCAGTATGGCTGGAGGTGCCACCAAAACCACCAGCATATGTGGTCCAGAGAAGTGTGCAGGCCATTCAATCGAAGAATACCTGGAGGAGGCTCCTTCCAGTGCCCCTCCATTGAAGAAGGCTGGAAGAAAGTGCAGAGCGTGGTTATCAGAAGTGGAACTTCCCCCACATCCAATTGGAGCATGGGATGGCAAAGCACGTGGCCTGCAAAGCTCCCAGCCAAGTCAGGGTCCACTATATCTCAACTACAAGGGCTTTCCGTCAGCATCATCTGTCTTCGCCATTGGTCCGATGCTGACGACCAAGTTCAATGTACATTCGATGCTTCAGGCAACGGGTCAGCTTCAGATGCCCAGGTATACAATGCCAGTGACCTCAAGGAGGGGCTGGAACGCAACCTCATCTTGGGCTTCCAGATCCAGACCCCCTGCCCAACGACACACAAGATGTGCCCTACTTCAATCGTGGGGGATGACGCCTTACTCCCTCGAACCTACCTCATGAAAGCCTACACACCTCCAGATGCCCTCACCCGGTGAAAGAGACGATCTTGAACTACAGGTTGTCCAGGGCAAAGATGGTTGGTGGAGGAATGCCTTTGTCCATCCTGGCCAACAGGTTCCAGGTACTTTCTCACCACCAGCAGCATCGCCCACAGACCGTGAGGAAGGATCGTGGAAGCTTGCTGCATCCTGCACAATCTCATGCGCAACCCGCCTACCCAGTCTTGCACAAACAGGCTCGTGGACCATCACAAGGGCAATGGGGACATGGAGCCTGGTAACAGAGGCAAGGGTGAAACCTGATAGACACTGAGGATGTGCAGGCCCCAACAGAGCTTCAAGTTGAAGGGAAGAAGCAGCGCAACTCCTGAAACACTGGTGCAATTCCCCAGCTGGAGCAGTGGGAGTGGCAAGACAGGATGATAGATGGTTAATGGATGACTTCTTGAGCCTGTCTCATCACACTGATGAGATTGTGCCTGTACGTTGAATGGCCCTACAATGAACAGGGCATTAATAAAGAGTTGTGTTTATGTTGAAATTGTGTGGATCAATTATTACATTGTTATTGAGTAATAAGGGCATATAAGTGTGGCACCTGGGAGGGTGGACCATCCAGTCCCACTATGCTTGCACTGGAGGCTTATCTATCCCACAGCTATTACCCATCCAAATGGGTATCCCGCCCATCCCATAGCTATTACCCATCTCCACAGGTAACCCTGCCCATCCACAGCTTTACCCATCCCAAAGGTATTCCCTGCTCATCCCACTGCTAATCCTTACCCATCCCACAAAGCATTGCAAAGGCTTTAAACCATTTCTAAACGTTTCCACCAAAGACTTTTATTGACGAAAAGAATGAAAGCAAGTGTGTGAAGCAAAAGATAAATCTTTGATTAAAAAACAAGCGTAAAAGAAAAATGACGCCAAGTGTCCCAAGCAAAGATATAAAGTCAACAGGTTAGCCCACCCATTCTCTGGCACTCTTTCTCAGTCACTTTGGAGGCATGCCCATTGTTCTCAGGGGTGAAGGGTCAGGTGCTGTGGATGGTGGCTGCTGCTGGAATTGCTTGGTCTGAGGCGCCTATGGGGTGCCTGGCCCCGAGAGTACAACAGGAGATGTTCGTTGATGTGCAGGAAGCTCTCAGAGAGCTGGCTTCAGTCTGTATGTGAGAGCCAGGGCATGGGAGTTAGCCATAGATGACGATGTTCTGAAGCGGGCTTGGCTGTGGGATAGAAGGAAGGAGGAGTATAGTGGGGATGTCTGTCTGCAGGTGAGCGAGGTGAGGCGTGGGTGGCAACTGTGGTGTACGGGTGGCATCTGTGGTGTGGGTGGCATCTGTGGCATTTGTGGCATCAGGGTGTGGCTGGCATCAGTGGTGTGGCTCGGCATACTGTGGTGTCAGTGGCATCGCGGTGGCATCAGTGGAAAATTGGTTGGCACCGGTGGCATTCACATGTACCTGTGCCTTGGACTGAGAGGACTGCCTGTGGCTCGCTGGAGCTCCTGGTAGCAACTAGCCTTGGTAGGTGAGGGCCTGTGGAAAAGCCTGGAAGAGGCAAGTGACTTCAACCTGTGAAGCAGACCTGGACTGGTTTGGAGCAGGTTCAGCTGGGTCTGAGGGTTGTGAAGAAAGACCGCGTGATTCTGTCTAGATCCCCTTGGTACTTGTGGAATTTTCGGAACATGTTCATGTGAGGGTCTGGTTGACGTACTTATATGAGAGGGCTTTGCAGTTTGGAAGATGGGACGTCGGTGCCTGTACAGTGAAGAGAGGAAGAATCCTACGCGCATCTGATGGGTGTCCCTTGATCTCCAGCAGGGACAGTGCTGGCTCTGCCCTCCGGTCTGGCTCTCTGCCTACTTTCTGTGGAGTGGGAGCTGGGGGTGGATGTGGGTTGGTCTCTGGTGGAAGTGCCCTCTCCTTGCTTCTACTGTGTCAGGGGGTCCTCCACGGCTTCTGCCACAGGGGTGCAGCTGTCAGGGGTGTTTCCATCATGCACGCTCCTCAGATAACTGCCTGGAGACAGGAGCTCACTTTTGTCCAGAAGAGGACTGGCTCTCTGCGGGCTGCCTGAGAGATAGGGTTTGTGAGAGGGGCTGCTCCTCGGTGGCGGACCTCACCCTCCAAGAAGTTGCACTTGGCCATCACGTAGGACTCTCGTTCGTCAGCTTGACCGTGGCCGTGGTCAGATTTTCTTGAGGTGCAGCTTCCCGTACCAGGTGTGCATGTGTGCTTCCACCAGCTGAGGAGTACCTCCAAAGTGTAGCCCAGGCTCTCTGCCTTCTCTCTCCAAGCAGCCCTGCTTCCTTTTGGTGTCTTGATAGAGCCTGTGTCCTTCCGCCAAAGATACTCGTTCTCCCTCAGCATTCCAGCACCTCAATCCTCATGTTCCTCTTCGATGGAGTATTGCCTCCTCTCCTTTCATGCGTTTATGCCTCTTCCTCCCTCTGGCAGGGCCATCTGGGCCCTCATCAGAGGGGCTTCGAGCTTTCTAGGGGCTTGCTCCACTACACCACACCAACCACCAGCAGCAGCAACAACAGTAGCAGCAAAAGTAGGACCAGCAGGACCAGCAGCACCAGCAGGACCAGCAGCAAGCAGCAGCAGCACCAGCACCAGCAGCACCAGGATCAGCAGCACCAGCAGCATCAGCAGGACCAGGAGCACCAGCAGCACCAGCAGGACCAGGAGCACCAGCAGAAAGCACCAGCACCAGGAGCAGCACCAGCAGAGTAAGCACCAGCAGAAGCCCCAGCTCCAGGAGCAGTGCAGCAGAAACTCCAGCACCAGAAGAGTCAGCCCGAGCAGCAGAAGCTCCAGCAGAAGCAGAGTCAGTGCCAGGGGGTGGATGGTGGCCCTGTCCCTCTTGCCAGGGCTGGCAGCAGATGCCACAGCGTTCCTCTTCTTCCCCATGGTTGGCTGGCTGGCCTGGCTGGCTGGAGCTGTGTCTGGCAGGAGGTCTTTCCTCTGAATGGTGACCTGCTTGCGAGCTGACGTAATGCATCCTCCCGCATGCGCAATGAACGCTCTGCATCCCTAGGCGTCCGCTAGGCTTCCACTAGGCTTCCGCTCTGCATTCCGCTTCATCCGCGGCATCCGCTCGGCATCCGTTTCTCCGTTGCGCCTGCCGCTTTGCTGTGCTCCCCCGGAAGCCCCGCGGATGTGCCATCCGCTCCCATCCGCTAGGCTTCTGTGGAGCATCCTTTTATATCCCCTCTACGTCCTCCTCCGTCCGTTCCCTTTCCGTTGTTGTCCGTTCTGCTTATGCAAATTCGGGGCACTTTTGAGAGCAGATAACAAACGGATGGAACATTTTCTCGTCCGCTGTGTCCTTTTTACAAATGTTTTGCATCCGTCAGCCAATGTGACAGGCCCTTAACATTGAGTTTCAGCCACTTTCTCATACCTATTTTATAGTCATATAAGAATCCAGTTTTTTTTCCTTCTCCTTTCTTCCAGGCATGAAATTAGAGAAGAATTCAAAAGAGAAGACATCTTGCTAATAAAAATTACATCTGCTCAAAGTATCTGAATGGTGGTTAAAGAGATTTGATTGAAGCAATAATCCTCGGGGCTGATTCTGAAAGAAAATGCTATAGACTTCTCACAAGTATGCAAAAACATTAATTAAAAGCAATCAGACATCTAGGTGGGAGTATGGAGAATTTTTAATCTTTGAGTATGTTTGCTCTTGATTTTATTGATAATATTATAAGGGAGTAACTGGGATAGTTTTGTTGCTAAAAGTGTTCGATATGAACACAGAAAGTCAGTGCTTACTTTTTTCACTAGTACAAGAAGCATTGGTCTGATCTTAAATATGTTTCACCAGAAGTAAACCCAACTGGATTCAGTCAGACTTTCTCCAAGAAGATAGATGCACTGTACAATAGATTACAGTCTCACTGGCTTAATTTACTTTGCTAGACAGAAGAAAAAAACTGAGATAAACACCATCCCTGAATTCCAGGGAGGGAAAATGTAAGAAAGGTTCAAATGAAGGAAATAGATCAAGAGACTGTAAGCATGCTGCAAATAAAGTCAGCCATATAGAGAATATAAAAGAAAACATAAAAGAGAATTATATTTTTTATTGCTCTTCCAAATTGTAAGACATAACCTCTGACATTTCTGGTAGTGTTCCTATTGTTATATCAAGATCAATAAATCTTAGCTAAATCCCCTTACTTGTTTTTCACATTACTTTAATCTTATTATAATTAAACATATATTCAGATACAAACCTTTTTGTGGTTAATTGTCAGCATTACATTTGTATGGCTTGGTGCCTAGTACTGTGATCCAAGATTGGAGACAGGTGAGAGAAGTCAGACAGCGTTCCTACCTGGGAAGACAGAGTAAAATAATGTTAAAGGAACAACATGCAATATAACCAAGGCTGTTTATTGTACATGTTGATAGTAGCAGGAAGGATTTTATCCTCCCACAAGTATGAAATGTGGCATAATGATGAAATATTTGGCATTTCTCGCATTGGCCGAGAGCTCAAAAACAGAGACAGCTTTGTGGCCCCACGCTTCTGCAGAGTCATTTGCAAAAATGAATTAAGCAAACGTAAATTCATTTATACTATAAATTCACTTGCCAAAAACAACACCAACCATAAAAATCTCCGATCTTGTCCTGACCTAACCGTACAGCAACATATACTATGCACAGAACTCAAAAATCATCTAGACAATGGAGAGAAGGCCTGTACATTGATTACCATGCAGACTGTATCAAAAGAAAGTCACACAACCCACAACTCAGCATCCAAACCTTCTTCA
>BHFT01008200.1:0-20968 GCA_004320025.1 Laticauda laticaudata
CAAGCTGTTCCATTGGTTGATTGTTCTCACTGTCAGAAAATTTCTCCTTATTTCTAGGTTGAATCTCTCCTTGTTCGGTTTCCATCTATTATTCCTTATCTGGCCTTCAAGTGCCTTGGAAAATAGCTTGACCCCTTCCTCTCTGTGGCATCTTCTCAAATACTGGAACATTGCTATCATGTCTCCCCTGGTCCTTTAGACTAGCCATGCCCAGTTACTGTAACTGTTCTTCATACGTTTTAGTCTCCAGTCCCCTAATCATCTTGGTTGCTCTTCTCTGCACTTTTTCTAGAATCTCAACATCTTTTTTCTACTGTGGTGACCAAACTGGATGCAGTATTCTAGGTGTTCTCTTACTAAGGCTTTAGTACCTTACTTGTCTTGATTGTATCCCTCTGTTAATGCAATTTAGGATTGCACTGGCTTTTTCGGCTGCCGCTGCACACTACTAGCTCATATTTAACTGGTTATCCACTAAGACTCCAAGATTCCTCTCACACTTACTCTTTTAAGCCTGGTTTCACCCAATCTATATTTGTACTTTTGTTTTTTCTTGCCTAAGTGTAAGACTTTACTTTTCTCTATATTGAGTTTCAGTTTGTTAGCTAGGACCTAGTGTTCAAGTCTATCAAGATCCATCTGGTTGACAGAGTCAGGTCTTAACACTCCTCCAACAGGTAGAAGAATGGGAGCCAATCTTGCCTCAGGGGGCAAAGATGTTCCATAGGTCAGGGGTGAAGGCAGAGAAAGCTCTGCCAGTCTAACCAAAAAGGATATATTGGTCAATGGTATTGAAAGCTGCCAAAATGGTTAAAAAGCGCCAAGATGGATGTACTACTATTTCTGTCCCATATCCAAGCTTGAATTCTCTTAGGAATTCATAAAGATAATGGTGATACAGTGGTACAGATAATCCAGGAACTCTTGGAGCTGTAGCATCATCACTTACTCAACCATCTTTCATAAAAAGGAAAAGTGAGAAATAGACATTTTTTTCTGAATTATCTATAACAATAGGGTCCAAAGATGGTTTGTTAAGAAGATGATGAACCAATGCCACTTTAAAAGGACCCAGTCCCTCAAGGATAGATTAATCATTGCTTGGACCTACTCATGTGTCATCTCCCAGGTGGCCTTGACCAGTCAGGAGGGACATGTATTTAGTTCATAGGTGGATGTACTTACAGTTCCAAGGACTCTGCTATTTTTATTGTCTTATTATAGTGCACTTCTAAATCAAACAAATAGGAGAAAAGCAATCTTCTTGTTGGGCTCTGGAGATGATCTTAGTTTGCAGTTGATTAGTTTTCATTAATGAGATTAAATGATGCCTTTTGTCTCCAGAAGCTAATGCAAACAAAATCCATTTATCACCCTGGCAGTAGTTCCTGCAACAAAGTTAATGACCTCTACTGTTCTACTATCAAGGCAGTCTGAAATTAGGCTTTTTGTGCAGAAAAGCCAAATCCTGCAATCAATCATTGTTGACATAATAATACTGTTAAATACTTTGGAAGGGAAAGTAAAGCAACCTGGCCATTATCTTTAAATGTATCTCAGAAATGGTTTTCTTTGTGTTTATAGAACAACCCTTTTATGGTTAGTCTAGGAAGGTGGCATTCTTTGCAGCATGAAATAGCTGAAAATACTTGTCGAGGAAGAAGTTCCTGCTTAAGTGCTTGATGTGTGTATGGGGCAGGGATAGATGGACAGATAAATTAGATAGTAAGAGATATATAATTTATTTCCCAAAAGTGTAATGGTATTTATTTCTTGTATCAGTTTTTTGGTGTCGAGTGACTCATCTAATAGAATTTCTTCCTTACTTCTCTTTTCAATTCAGAAGATATACTTAAATCATATCTTCAGTGACAACTCACTCTGTGCCAAAAAGCTTTCAAAAGCACTCAATATTAGCAAGATGTTTGGGAAGTAGCATTGTTCAGCATCAGAAGTCTTTTGTCATTCTCCCACTTTGCCAGTCTGGTGACTTTCATTCTTTGTAGTGACCTTGTTTGCAAGATGAGCAAAAATCCTGCTACCTTTTTCTTATTGTTGTTGTTGTAGTAGTAGTTGTAGTTATAGTTATAGTGACATGTCTCACAAATTTTAATTTGAATAATCCCATAATGTAAAAATGAGTCTGCATAGGACACCTGTGATTAAAGGCTTCCCCTTGTTTAATTTCATGAGTTTGATTGCATGTCCTGAGAGTTTAATTTTTTTTTACATTGTTGACCTGACCCCCCAAAAATTCTGGTTTATGGCTGTATGTTCTATAACTATATGTTCTCTTTCAAACAAAAAAAAGTAGTTTTTTTAAATTAAGCATTTAATTGTGATACTACAATGAAAAAATAGCATAATGTCAATATTTATTTCAATCCAATTAAGGCAGATGTAGTTCCCTCTCTGGCTTTTAAAAATGAAGGTAGCAGTTTTTCTGGTTTAAAGCTCTTTGTTAAGTTTCATTGCTTTAAGCTTGGAGTAGTTTATCTACTGAAATCTGTAAGCAGATCAATTTCAAAAATAGCTGATGGTGCTATGTAATTCAGAATAAATCATGTAAGTAATAGTAGTTGCATGTTGCCAACTCACCCAACTGTTAATTGCTGTATCATTAGATTTATTTATCTGTCATAGCATTAGCCTCTTTTTCTTTCTTTTTCTTTTAGACATTGTAGGAAGACAGCCATAATAGATTGTAACAGTAAAAAAATCAGAAGCCTGGCAGCATTTTTTCTAATAAGTTATACTGAAAGGCATAAACTTTTGTGAACTGCAAATAAAATATTTTTTAATTAATTTGTTGGTCAGAAAAGGTCTTCTAGACTCTGTTTTTCCCCCCAATAATTTTTGTTGCTCTTTTTCTGTGTGATGTCATATTAGAATTGCTTATGCAGAATTTAAAGAAAAGGAAGACTATTTCAGAATCACAAATAATCAATATGGACATGTAGATTCCATTAACTTTCTTTAATGATGCAATTAATTATTTCTAAGGAAGCATGATAACAATTTTATTAGCACTAGGGATAGTAGCTACCAGTGTCTCTGTATCATGTCTTTGCACATTTAGTAGCTGTACCCATTTATTATTTCAATTTCAGTTCTATTCACTTGGTTGGAACAGAAAATTGTTCAGCTGATTGAAAAAGTTCTCAGTCAAAAATAAGAAAGTCACTCAAATGCACTACAGACTTTTTCAGAGCTTCAGATTGAATGCACAAAGAATTTTTTTCCAAATGTCTTGTAAATGGAGATGTCAAAATGGTATGCATATCCACAATACTGAAATAAATCTTGAGTTTATATTTTAACAAAATCTTGAAAGAAGATTATTGATTCATGTGATCATTTTAAATATCAGCATATGCTATAAATAGATCCCTCTCCATTTCTTTTCCTGAGATAGTAGCTTTCTAGAAAAGATCCTGATGAACAAACAAAACATTTTAATTATTCATTCAGATATGAATGATATAAAGCAAAATCCCGCCTAAAATCAAATTTCCAAAGAATAATCACAACCAATGCTCAAAGATAGGAGCTAACAAAAAGGAGTAATTCCTAGGTCTCATAGTTGGGCAAGTCACAATGTACCCTTCGTGCTAGAAATTAATGGGTACCAATAAATATGTGTACTGACAATTCCTTTTTTTTTTTTTTTTTTGGGTTCAGTTTTATTGATTTTTAAGGACAAAACAAGAAACAAAAAAAACATAAAAACATCCAATTTTCTTCCATAAGTGTAAAAACAGCCGTGTCCGGTTGGTTTACAAATTTTTGTGCATCGATTTCATAGTCTTAATATAACGTTTAGCCATCACATAATAACTCATACAGAAATTGAATATCCCATATTTATTATTAATCAAACATTTGACTATAATTTTGTTCATTCATACTTTGAGAGTATAGGCTATACTTTACTTAGTTTAATTTTATAAACAATTATATAGTCTCCCAAATCTATCCGAAAAAACATTTTTATATATGTAATTAATAATTAATAAATAATAATAATTAATAATAATAATAATAATGATAAGAAATACATCTTTTATAATATTCATTATTATTCTATAAGTTCGCACATATTCTTAAGTGTACTATTATTTTGTTTATTAGCCATTGATGAAAAGGTCCCAATTTTTAGTAAAAATTGTTTATCTCTTGTTTCTCTAATTTCAATGTCAATCTATTCATTTCAGCACAATTCCTAGTATTTTCTTGATAATTTCCTCCCTGCAATTGTATTTTCTTCTCATTTTCCAATATTTTAGCAAATACAATCCTAAGCTGCTGTTAATACATTTACAATCAATAATTCTAAATCTTTGCTGTATGTTACACCGTAGAATTCCCACTAACATATCTTCGGTTTTAAATCTATATGCTTTTTAGTCATTTTTTCCAACCACATGTGGTTTTAGTCCAATATTTTTTTGCATAGCGACAAGTCCACCAATATGGGTAATATGAGCTAGGTATCTGATGACATTTCCCAACATCTTTTCGGATTTATTCTTGAACATTCTTGCTAATTCCTTGTATCGGGGGGAAATGCCACCTGTAAAAACATACTTATACAAATTTCTTCTTTAAATGCTCGTTACAATTTTGTCATTTTAATAATTTCGAGAACCACCATTTTTTGGCCATTTCTGCTAGATCAATCATGTCCAAAATTCTTCCCCCAACAATCCATAGTTTCTTTAACTTGTTCCTTCTTCTAGTTTAATTTTCTGATAAATATCCGTACAATTTTTTAATCACCATTTTCATCAGTACCTTCAATCTTATCTAAATCAGTCCAATTTATTATAGAAACCTTTGTTTTTAAAAGTTCTTTTTCATACCTTGAATGTATTTGTGCATAAGAAACCATGTCAATCTTTATAACCTGTTCCTCTGCTTTTGCATCATTTTAAGTCTTCCACCCTTTTCATTCAAAATTCTCACTATTTAACTGTTCTGTTATCTCTTCTTATTTGTTATAGGATAAAGACTGCTTCAATAGTCGATAACCAGACTGGAAATTTCAATACATTGGTCTTTTATCTATACCCATTTAAACCACAGGACTCCCGCTGTGTATGATAGCTTTAATAACTCCTGTATTTCTAGTTCTTATACATACAAAGGCCATGCCACCTGCACAACAACAATTTCATGCCGTTTCTAATGCCACAATCATCGTATTTTTCTTAATGTTATTCATTCCTAACCCATGTCAAGTTTGTAGCTTGGTAGTACAACTCCCAATTAAGGCAGACAATCCTCCCTAATTCTAGCCATTGTAAGAATTTTTAACTTTATTCTCACTTTCTTACCTTGCTATATATTTCAACACAATTTTGTTTAAATCTTTCAAAGTAGTACTTTCCAAGCCTAATTGTATTGTTTAAAACAAATATAGAATCTGGGTAAAATATTCATTTTGATTGTTGAAATTCTCCCTATTAGTGACAATTGTAGGTTTTCCCATTTCATCAAAGTCTAATGCTATCTGTTGTTTAAGTTTAATGTAATTGTCTCTTTTAATGTACTACATCTGCTGTATGTATCCCAAGTACTTAACCTTATTCGTGACTTGAATTTCATTACATCTGCCAATTCTTTTTTTTGTCTTAGTAAACATATTCTTCTGTCAAAATCTTTGTCTTATCTTTTTTATTTTCAGGGCAGGCCACCTTGCCATATGCCTCTATCTTTTTCAATAGTTTTGGTGCTGTTTCTAGAGGGTCTTCTAAATAAAGGCCAAAGTCATCCGCAAAAGCTTCGCAGTTTAAATTCTTCCTTTTTAATTTTCATTCCTTTTATAACTCTTTTCGTCTCTAATGTTTCTATTTACACTTCCAGAGTTAATATGAATAGCAAAGGTGATACTGGACAACCTTGTCTTGTCCCTTTTCTTATATTGATAGAGTCTGTTAAATTCTCCCTCTATCATTAACCTTTGCCGTTTGCTTATAATATATGCTTATATTGCTTGAATAAATTTTCTGGCAAAGCCCATCGTTCCAATAATAATAACATGAATGTCCAGTTCACATTATCAAATGCTTTGTGCATCTAAAAGTATCAAAAGCATTTGTTTTTCGGGGTGAGCCTCATAATATTCCAAAGTGTCCAATATTACTCTCATATTATCTTTAATTTGTCTCTTTGGCAAAATCCATTTTGGTCAGAATGAATAAAATTATTTAAATATTTTTTGAGTCTCCTCTGCCAATATTGAAGCAAAGTTTTATAATCTGCATTAATAAAGAAATTGGTCTATAATTCTTAATTTGTAATGGATCAGTCTCTTCTTTTGGAATAAGTGTAATGTAGGCTTCTGACCATGTTTTAGATATCTTCTTCTTTAGCAATAACTTCATTTATGACTTCTAGCAATGGAAGGTATCTTAAGTAAGATAGCATTCTGTAAATACTGTTTAACTCTTTCCTTATCAATATTTCTTGCTCATATAATTTCCCATAAAAGTCTCGAATGATTTCCTTCTTCTCTTTATTGCCGTGGCAACTTGACCTTGATCATCTATTAACTGTGGTGTTTTCCTTGATTCTTTTTCCTTTCTCAATTTGTAATGCTAACCCATCTACCTGGTTTGTTTGCATCCTCAAAATAATTCTGTTTAACACTTCTAATTTTCTGTGCTAATTCTATTAAACTCATTTTATGTTTAACTGTATCCATATTTACTATGTTGCCCAATTAATTTGATCTGCACTTACTCTGTACACTTTCCTTTTATAATTCTCTTCCTTCTATAATTTTTCTGTAAGTTGTTTGGAATAATATTTTCTGCAACGGACAGATTGTATTCTTTTCTGGGAGCAAGCATATGCTTGCTTTAAAATCTTTTTACAAGATTTCAGAAAAATGTGATAGTAATATAGGAAAGCTGAATAGAATTACGCCATCAAAGTAACATGATTTATTTCCCTTCATGACATTTGTTAGCGTAAAACTCTGATTCCATTTAAGTAAAGCTTTCCTTCATAGTCACTATGAACCTTGCTTTAATATGATAGAAATGCTGCCTACACATATTTCTGATTTTACAGAGTTTTTAATACTGTTTCTCTTTTATGCTCACACATACACCCCACTTTCACACATACTTATTTCATTTGTATAATGCCTGTAATTTATGAGCATTCATAATATAAATTTATTTCTGCTGGATAATCATTGACCTTCACTTAATATGACCTTGACCTGCATCTGAGTCATTGTCAAGAAAAAGCAACAGCAAGTGGATATATGTGACTGTTCAGATCACATTCACTTGTTTTCTTAAGATCTGGATGACCATCTCCTGCTGACTTGAAGTTTGCTTTATTTTCCAGGCCACAATACCAGGTGGGTTATGAGGGTGGTTGTCAAGCCCCTGTTGGAGTCTGAATCTGAGGAGGAAGCCAAACAGCTGACAGGGAATGTGAATGTGGCTCCATTGGCTGTGGAGGAGACTGGGGAAGGGCAAAGTCCAGCTGGGCAGAGCAGGGGAGAAATAGAACAAGGGAGAGGGAGTTCAGAGGAAGACACAGACCCACCCTCTCTTCATCCTAGGGAGGAACGGAAGGGAGGCAGGGAGGAACAGAGAAGAGAGCAATGTGGGTTGAATGGCTTACTGGGGAGAAAAGGGCCCTGATTCCCTTCATTAGCCACAACTGTTGATAAGAAAGGCAGACTGCATGTGGCAGGCTGCTGGGAGCAAATGCGACTTTATCCTGTGTTGTTGTGCCTACTCTGTGTTCCTGTCATCTTCCCAACCATGTGAGTTTTGCCATGGCTTCAAGTCTGAAATTCTTGCTCCTCCCCTGCCAAACTAATTACTTCAGTTTGGCTTGTTTGGACTTTAAGTTACAGTTTGTGTTGCTCATGTTTTGGACTTAATTTTCTGCAGTGAAAGGCTGTTCCTGGGAGAGTTTTTCTCCAGCCAGAAGGTAACCTGGACATTGGGGGCAAAGTTGTAGATAATAAAGGGACTCATTGCTTTTCTGACTGTGTTGCCTTTGTGCCACACTCCAGGTCATCACAATAGTTTTATGTTAAATTAATGCTTTCCTCAGCAGAAGAACAATTAGAAGACTATAAGATTCAAACTGTTTTTTCTGAAGAAATGCAATTGCTTATGCACTGTGATTTACTGTTGGTTTTGATAGATAATTCAGATTTATTAATATACCAATTTTTCTTAATCTAGTGAGACTATAAAACCCAATACTAGATCAGTATTATTATTGTTGTGATTCATTGCACATTCAGCCAGATGTTTAAAAAGTAGATTTTGTCGTTCCTATGGACCTAGGATACGCAGATCTTATTGTTTGATGGTGTCAAAGATATTGCTGCAGGATGTAACCTGTTTCAAGCAAAGCTGCTTTTTTGTAATTATTATTATGATTGGTTATCCAGTCAGCAGGTTAGACTGGATGTGACATTTTATCCACTTGTTCAGCCCTTCCCAAGGACCTGGGATAAGCAGATGTTGATATTTGATTATATTAGAGGTATCATGTAACTGTTTTGAGTACAGCTGCCTGTTGCAATTGACTGATGGTGATTTTGTCATTCAAATGGTGCTCCAGTTGTTTTGGGATTATATCCAAAGCATCTATTACTATTGATATTACTTCTGCTTTCTTTTGCCACAGTCATTCTATTTCTTTGTATTTTGTTATCTTCTATTATCTTTAGACATACTGTAAATGATTGTTAACTATACAATGCTAACTTTACTAAAAATATAGCTTCTGTCTTTGATTAACAATATGTTACTCTATTTTTGTGTGTATTTTTTCTTCACAGTGCCACCTTGGGCCTTAATAGCCATAGCCATAGTTGCCATCCTATTAGTCCTTACCTGCTGTTTCTGTCTGTGTAAGAAATGCTTGTTCAAAAAGAAAAACAAGAAGAAGGGCAAGGAGAAGGGAGGGAAGAATGCAATTAACATGAAAGATGTCAAAGATTTAGGCAAGAACTTGAAAGATCAGGTACAGTATACTGTGTTCTTAAATTTATACTGTATTTGAATATTTAAATGTACAGACTGAGAGGAAGAGATAATGATATTATGTACTATATTGAAAATTGACCAGTTACAATTGTTATAATGGAAATTTCTTAAATTTCTATCACACTATTTTCTTGATCAGCACCCTTAATTTGAGTTTGGGCTGCTACAGATGCAGCTCCTGGGTGTTTTCAAACTTGTAGCTCAGGTTCAGAACATCTGAAGTTTATTAAGCGTACTAGATTTACAACACATAATAGATATTTATATTTCTCATAAGGAGTTCACAACATAGTAACCAAGATGGCTGAGTTAGCGTTCATCTCACAAAACCACATTGAGATTCCCCGTCAAGGTAATGTTTTATTTATTTATTTGGTTTAAATTTTTTCAAAATCATCAAATTTGGTAAGATTTTGATAATCATAGGTGACAAAACACCAGATGAAAACACCAAAATCAGGAGTAAGAGTTTGTGATCACTACTTAAAATTTCAAAACATTGAGGTGTAATCATCATATTGTATGCTGGAATCCAGTGTCTGAAATGATTGCCAACCAATGCACAATTTTAAAAAAAAGTATTTTCTTGATTGATTTTCTGCTATTAAGGCAGTGTTGTTGACTCTCAGCAAGCCCATAGTAAAATTTTGTTCACTATATGAACAAACCTGGTCCTTCAAGTCTTCCAGAAGTGCACCCATTGCCATTGTACCATAGTCCATTCACCTTGCTGCTGGTCTTTTCCTTATTTTCTCTCCTTCCACCTGTCCCAGCATCAGAACCTTCTCCAGAGAGCTAGGTTTTCACGTAGCGTATAAAAAGTATCATAATTTGAGCAGGGTCATGTATGCTTTGAGTAAGAACTCTAGATTGATTTATTCTTTTATATGCATATTTAATTAGAAATAACAACCAAGTTAGTATCTGGAGCACAAATAAAGCATATTCTATTATTCCTTCTGTAGCATAATTGTCTGGCTCTTTAAGTCTACTTGTAATAAGGTATAGCCCAGATTATTGGGACTGTCATTTCTTTATCCCAAATTAACCTCAGCCCATCTTATTAACAGCAAAATGTAAATAAGGCTTTTTGATCAAAGAGTTTGATATTTTTTCACTTCTTTTTAAAGCAATGATTGCTAAATATTAGAATATGAATGGTAAAAGTTATTCCTTTTATGTCAAATTTGATGATAGAGGAAGATTATGAAGAATAGCTTTTCACTGATAGTATTATCTGTAATCAATTTATATCCCTGCTATATGAATAAAGAGTAGCCCTTAGGTTATGTACATTGCTAGTTACTGATAAATTCTATTGGAAGTGCTACATAACTGTTCTTTAACAACAGCACCCTACCTCCCAGTGAAATGTGAATGTTGGTGTCATCTTTTGATTTTCCAAGCAACTGTGTGCAGGATTTTCTAGAAAATGCTCTATAAATTTGATAAAACCAATATTCTAAAGGAAAGTTATTGCAATGGAAGAACAAATGAATAGCACCTAAAGAAGAGTGAACTAGCCCACATGAAGAATTTAGAATTAAAATTTATTTGATAGTTTTGGTATATTCTTGAATTAAGCACTTCTTGTTATCAATGTTACAAATATAGGTGATAAATTTGTCCTATTATTTATAAACTAATAACATATTGGTAGAAACTTGAAAAGGTTAACACTTTATTACTTAACTCTATGATTAAACAAATATGAGCCCACAAATTTGGATAAGTTTAAGGAAAGATTTTTGGGGATTTTAGGATTAGCAAAACCATATTTTGTTTGAGGTAAAGTAATAAATATTGTTAAGTCACCTTTATATCATCAAGTAAGCTATTCCAGCAGTTACTGTGGAAACTCACTCAAGGAACTGTCCCTGGATATAGATATGAAACAATAATTAATAAAAATAACCAATTATATGTGATTTTTAAAAAATACCTGTCACTTTCCTGGAGGAAGTCTTATTCTATGTAATGAATTCAGAATTGGTTTCACTTTTCCAGTAAACCCTTCTACTCTCTGCTCATTCTTGGCTTGGACAAACAGAGAAAAGGGGTGAAGGTGTGATTTTGCCACAGACATTTCCCTTTGTCACTGAAATTTTAAAATGTTAGCTATTCCTCAAAAGTACACCTTTACACTAATTGTCAAATATATATTTAAACTATACTGATAGAAATCCTTCTGTTGTTCTGGAACTGACATAATCTTTGATGTTCCAATAGAAGAGAATAGGGTTGAACAGTGGAATCCTTGGTGCTACTGAAGATGTTAGCTAGTCAGGTAATGAACTGTATGCAAACAAAAAGACAAGCCCAAGAGCACCAAGAAGTCATTTTCATTGTTTAACAGTTGTACTGGATTTTTGTTCAATGCACAAGTAACTGATGCAATAAATACAAAATTGTCATTGTTCATCTCTTATCTCTCTTGTTCATTATGAAGTAGAAAACGTAGTCCAACACAATGATTCAGTTGCATTATGGCACTGGATCATCATTTTCCTTGAGATAGATAGATAGATAGATAGATAGATAGATAGATAGATAGATAGATAGATAGATAGATAGATAGATAGATAGGCAGGCAGGCAGGCAGGCAGACATGGACGGACAGACAGATAGAGACAAACAGATGGATAGATGGATAAACAGACAGAAAGACAGATAAATGGATGAATATGTATATTTATATGTATTGTTTGTATCAATATCTTCATGTGAATTTCCTATTAGCTTGGAGAATTGAGTTAGATTCTTAAAACAATAAATCCCTCTGTAAGGCTCACTAGTCAATTGCACTACACAGGTTTTCATTTCAACAGAGAAATTTAAAATCACTAGCTTATCACTGAGAACCTTAAATTTTAAGAACAACTTTAATTAATGAGTTAACAGTTCAGAACTGATTTAGCAGATACCCATTCTGGCAATAGCAAATACTTGTTTGTAGTATATATGTTAATTGTGACTCATTCTTTATTACTGATCAGTTATGGTAATTGTAATCGATATTTCATGGGAAGATAGTCTGAAACTGCTCTTTTAGGGATCTATGGAAAAGAAACTTTGTACATTGGTAATGATTCTAATGATAACCATCTTATGTTTTTTAATAGGACAAACTGAATTTATTTTGTTGCTGTATTTTTGTGCACTTTGTTATGTCTTTTTAATAAAACATTTTTCTATGATAACAGTATATTATTAAACAGCATATCCATTATATTTGTTGAGATCTGGATAAATGACTAAAAAGTTATTTAGTGATGCTGGTCAAACTACAATTAAAAAAGAAAGAAACAATATGCATAGTTAAAAAAAAATATCTGACCAGAAGACTAATTCAGTAACAGGGAAAAAAGTAAAGTATAACAACCTATAGTAGCTTGTTTTATGGGCTTCTGCAAGAAACATTTTCCACTGATGTTTGTGGCTAATTCCATCTTACTATGTGAATTTTAGAGTAGCCTTTTTCTCATTGATTATCTTGTTTGAAGATCATGCAATTTTAAGTCTATTTTTTTCTAGAAGGCACCTAATTTGGGATGGCTGTTTTGAGAATGCAGGAAAAATGTTTTCTAATCTTTTACATCATAAATGCTGTCATTATTCAAAAGAACCTTTTTATGTGTCCATGTGAATAGATTCCATGTACATACAGCATTTAGAATGCATGAATATAACTTAAAACCAATGGTATAATGATTAGATTTACCTTAAATGTGCTTATTCAGAAATAAGTCTCACTGCCAAATATAAAAATGTTCAGACCCTTACCATTCAGGAAGTACACTCTGTAGATCTTTTGAGATTCCCTTTTCTAGCCAATGATTAACTCCAGTCAGATGGCAGCAGCTTGTCAACAGTAGCTGATGTCTATGCAATGATGGAATTCAAAAAATTTTACTACCAGTTCTGTGGGCATGGCTTGGTGGGCATGGCAGGGAAGAATACTGTAAAATCTCCAGTCAGAGGTGTTATTTGCTGATTCTCTGAACTACTCAAAATTTCCGCTACCGGTTCTCCAGAACTGGTCAGAACCTGCTGAATAGCATCTCTGGTCTGTTGCCAGATGTCAGTCTTGGATAATACAGGGATGGGAAAATAAAGTGTATCTTTTCCACTGGGGAGTGAAAGACAGGGCAAATCATTGTCATACAATTACCAAGAATATGAAGTTGCCATGAGTAAACTCTTTTGAAGGATATTTAACATTGTCCTCACAACTATTAAAGGTTTCAAATGCATGTCCTTTTTTTGAATCTCACTACCCTACCCATATCAAGTTTACTTGTATTTTCATTCATTTACTTTTAGGGTATATCATATTTATTTTATGTGTATAATATTAGAAGTAGGAAAAAGAAAGGTCAAAGATTATAAGTGCATTAAAAGGTTCAGTAGAAAGAATATATGTAAAAGGTCATTTCTCCAAGGTTTTACTAATATTTTTGTGTGGATGTTTTAATTTTTATTTCTTCCTTCTATGTCCTCCTTATCTATGTTGTGTCTCATGACTGTTCTGGATTGTCACTTGCGGTAGGTTTATTTTGCTCTTTGGACACATGTAAAGCAGTGGTGGGGTTCAAATTATTTTTCCTACCAGTTCTGTGGGCGTGGCTTGGTGGGAGTGGCAGGGGAAGATTACTATAAAATCTCCAGTCAGAGGCAGTATTTGCTGGTTCTCTGAACTACTCAAAATTTCTACTACCAGTTCTCCAGAATTGGTCAGAACCTACTGAATACCACCTCTGATGTAAACTAAATCTCTAATGCACTTAATGCCCCAATAGCTGTGGCTCCTCAGCCTGAGATTTATGCAAAGCTTTTACACCATCAAGAGGCTGAACTAAATTGATTTATTTATATTACAGGATTTAATACTCATTTCCTTTATTCTCTGTAACTTGCTAAGCTGAAAAGTATTAGACATTTCAGATTTTGATGTGCACAAGTTTTGTTTTCTTTTTGGTTACATGTTAAAGTACCAGAATGGCTGTATAATTTTCTGATGCTATTTTTTTTTTCTTGTTTGAAAGAGGAGTGAAATTTGCTTTAGTTCAACCTTAGTGAAAAGAGGTGAGCTAATCATATAACTGATATACTGAAAAAAATATTAAGAATTTAGCAGCATGTCTCAAAAATAATTGCATCATTAGTCTCTAACCTTTATTATGTCACAATTTATTTACAGAGAGGAGAGCATTTTAAATTATATCAGGCTGAATTTTTTTTCACTAGCTAAATTATATGGAAAGTATACTTCATGTTTATACTGAGCTATTGGGATTCAAGTATAATTTCTAGCAATAAAAGTGTAACAACCTAACATTGCAGAAGATCAAGATGAAGATTATTTATTTTAAAAAGGAAAAAAAGGAAACATATATGGGATTAGAGAAGATGAACAAATACCCTTGTGAATAATCTAATTTAATTTACCAATATATTTTCCACCAATCAAGTGCCTCTGTTCAATTCCAAATGGAACATTAAAAAAAATGCAAATTTCTCCAAAGTAGTACCATACATTCCAGATGAACTCTAAAAAGCATAGAAATAGCTTTGAATGACAGTGAAAACCATGATTAAGAATGGACTAGCATGGCTTAGGAGGTCATTCCATGAAACTAACTTGAGGATTCACACAAAGATAGAGGGTAAGCCAATTTTGCCTTGCAAGTTTTTATAACTTGTAGCTGTTATACAAAATAGTTAACCTATCTGTTGTTGGTTTCTACTTCTGATCTACCATATAGGGCAACAGAAAATGTTGGAAAGTAGTCTTTCAGCGAACTCTCAAATTGATTCTTATTGAAGCAATTTGCATTTATGATCAACAATATTATTCTTATCTTTATTTATACATAAAGTTAAAAAGTGCTAAAAAAATCAAAATTAGAATGCAAATGTTACAGTTACGAATCAAGATGATGAGCAGCCTAGGGGTGAGAATCTTATCTATCCCATCAGCCATTTGCAATGTATCAGGCTCCTTGTTGGGGCTCCAGCCCAAACAAACCCAAGTTTTTAGGTTCTTCCTGTAGGCCAGGAGTGTGGTAGCGAATCTCACTTCTAATGGGAGGATATTCCAGAATGCAGGGGCCACAGCAGAAAAGGCTCTTGTCCTGGATTCACTGCCCAAAATTTGTTGGCGGATGGGATCCTTTTCTGCGGGAACAAATGGGGAGGATTAGTCACAAAAGGGTAAGATTCCTCTGGATCCACATCATGAAGCCATGCTATAAAAGGTTTGAAAGATGGTGACCCATACCTTGATTGGACCCAGAAACAAATTGGACACCAGTGCAGCTCATGTAACAATGTGTTACATGCCACCTCAAGAGCCTACAGAATTATCTGTGCCACTGAATTCTGTACCAGTTGCAGTTCTGAATACTCTTCAAGAGTAGCTCCATGAGAGACTGTGCACAGGGCCTAGATTGTTGGTCTATCTGTGATGCAACCCCATCCAGATCTAAGGATGATGAACCCCCAGATCCTGAGGCCTCTTGAACCCACAGAATTATCAGGGTTCATATGAAGCCTGTTGTCCCCCATCCAAACCCCAAGCACTGCCTCTTGAGACTGCTTTTTAAGAATGTATTTTTATTAGAAGGATTGTTTATGAGGGGTCCTTGGTACTCTCTGAGCTTGCTTGTTCTCTTGCAGATGTTTCATTACCCAAACTAGGTAACATCTCAGTATTAGTGACTGCCTCATGATTCAGACTAGCATTGATGATGTTATCTAATTTGGGTAATGAAACATCTGCAAGAAAACAAGTTCAGACAGCACCAAGGATCCCTCATGTCAACCCTGAACTATAAATATTCTCCTTTTTAGGATTGTTTTTTGTTTCATCTGAGTTGCACATTTTTAAAATCCTTTATCTTGTTTTCTTAATATATTTATTCAATGATATAGTAATATGTGATTTGTGGCTTTATTCTTATTATTTTTGAATCCCAAATGAAGTTGAATCAGATTTATTTTATAGAAATTAGATAATTCTATTCCATTATCTCAAATGCCATCAGTGCCAGTTGGCATGCTTATAAAGAAAAAAGAGTAGAGACTAAAATAGAAAGGTAAATTGCCAGAACAAGAATGAGAGTTTTCTCCACATAAGCCACAATTTATTTTCATACTGCAAAAAAAGCAATTGATGTGATATTTTTATACATTTAATCATAGTTTCTATCACCTAAAATTAAACTTTAAGCCTATATTTTTTATGAAATACATGATGAAACAAATTTAAGTTTCATGCTAACTAAAATTGACAATCCTAAAATTTCATTGTAATCGCTGGATCTCTTTTCCCTGTTGTTTTAAATTTAAAAAATGGAGTGCAATCTGTGATGTTTATACAAAAATATCATGAGATTCAATGTATCTGGTACATATCAGATAATGACTAACTGAATTAAATCCTTGAACATACTTTTTTGAGAAACCATCCCGATTGAGTAAAATGTTAAACATAGATATTTGGAAATAAGTCTCAAAAGTTGACATATAGTCTGCCCATTTTTAAATCTAAATGATAATGTGATGGAATTTTGTTTCAAATACTGCTTCAATCAATACTTTTAACTTTTTCCTTATTTTTTATAGTCTGTTGGAAATTACTCTCAGTGCCTTCTTAAAATTAATGATACTTTATTTCAGATAAATTTGCAAGTGTTTGTCATCCTTAATTGTTTAAAAATGACATATCTTTAAATCACTTTGGTTCAGCCTATTTTTAAATTAATATTCAATGAAAAGAAAAAGAGAATGAAAGGAGTCCTGATTTTTTTGTGACTGTACATTTGTTAATGCCTTAGTGGTACCTTTGCTTCTACATTCAACCTAAATGAAAACAAAAACACTGAAGCTGTTTCACTTTTTGAAGAAATTATATGCAATAACATTAAAATAGTATTTCTGCCGAAGCACTTTGCTTTAATGTAGATAATTCATAGCATGTACAATTGATTTAAATTGGAGGACTTTGCTATCTTGCTTATATAATAGCATGCTTATTCACAACTGTCTTTGGACAAGCAGTTTGATTCAATTTGATTTTTAAAAATTAAGTATCAAGTTGACATTCTCTTTGTGTTTCAGGCATTGAAACAATTGTTGCTTGCAATATCTTCAAGAGAGGCCTTTTCCTTCTTTCATAGCTGTTTTGCTGCTTGTTGCTGACAATTCATTGTATATTTGGACCAATCTAAATATATATAGACAACATAATGCCATCATGCTTGCTTTTTTGCTTCACAAGCAGAAGTACTTGATTTTATTTTGTGATGAGATTATTTTCGGACTTTGCTTATAAATCAGTCATCTTTATTGGCACTTTTATTGCTCTTAATTGTTTACAGGCCCTTAAGGATGATGATGCTGAAACTGGATTGACTGATGGAGAAGACAAGGAAGAAGCCAAAGAAGAGGAGAAATTAGGGAAAATCCAATATTCCCTGGATTATGACTTTCAGAACAATCAGGTTCGAAACAAATGTGATCTTAGAATTTTATGAATTAAAACCCAGTGTTGATAATCTGCAGAAAAGTACTATCTTGTCTCTTAGAGTATAAATAGTTATCTCAATTTCTCCCTTATCTGGAGATGTTCCACAGAACCATCTACTCACTGGTTCCTTGGTCTTTGCAGTAGTTATTGACCTCACTTCTTCAATTTGTCTTATCTTTCTTGGAAGTCAACTTTCTTTGAATAGTACTTATTTGGATTATCATTGGCTATTGGTTATATCCTAACAACTACCAAATGAACAGTATACTGATTTTCAGATTAAAATATAATTTATTAAAATATATGTACTTAATCATCTTTACTATACCTAGACTTTCATGACTAAATCATAAAAGCTTGCTACAGGTGGTTTTGTTGTTGTTGGTTTTTTGTATCCAAAATCTCCTTATCAGATTGCCTATGTTTGAAAACTTAAAACACTCTCTTTAAAAATAATAAAATAAATACAGCTCTATAATATAAAACTATACCAACTAAGCAAACACCAATCAGTTATTAATTTATATGTATCAAATCTCATTTTCACATCCACAGCTAATAAAAGATGTTAACTTTCATAATTAATTGACATGTCAATATGTTTTTGTTTCTATAGTCTATTAAAACACTTCTCTGTATCATAGTATTATATTTGTGACACAGCTAAATGGGAAGTATAATTAAATTATATTTACATTATATGTGCATGTACACAAAAGATTGTGCTAGTATTTACCACAATAGTAATACAGCCTTCATATACATTTAGTATACATGCCAGGTACATTCTTCTTAATGTTTTTTCTATCTATTAACAATTTAAGTGTTACCTCATAATCATAGGCAGGGTAGTATAAATTAAAATCAGTTGTATCATTTTAATTTATAATTTTAATGATAATTGATAGTAATTGATCATTTTAATAATGACTATATGCAGGTGGATAAACTTCACTCCTTCATATTTCTAATACTTTCTTATAATAATTTCCAAGATTCAACTTCTATCAAATCTTTCCATTAACTTAAGTTGAATGCCAAGTTTTTATCATGCAATTTTGTATCTTTCTATTGAAAAGAGGGGGGGAAAGCCCAAGATGGATTCTTTAAAGCAAAGGTTAGTTTAGATTATAGCTACTTAAAGCAAGGCATTTCAGTCCTTTTAGAGTAATTGTTGGTTGAAGGAATCGTTGTTAGTTTAGATTATAGCTACTTAAAGCAAGGCATTTCAGTCCTTTTAGAGTAATTGTTGGTTGAAGGAATCGTTGGTTGAAGTAAAGATGAAGTACATCTTTCTAATTCAGATACAGCCTGAGTCAGGCTTCATGTAATTCAGCTCCTGTCCTGTGGTAATACTTTAGTTTACTAATTCCTGAAGCCTGGCTTTGGTTAAAGTTTCATCTGGTCCAGAACTTAATAGGCCTTACTATTCTCACATATTCCTAACTCAAAAAACATCAGAAAACTAAAAGACTAGTATGTATGTATTAATGCACCGATATGTCAGGAACAAGTTCTTCTTAAATGTCTGATTAAAATTTTGCTGAACTAATTATTTCCCTCTTTCTCATGTCCTTTTCCAGCTTCTAGTAGGGATAATTCAAGCTGCTGAGCTGCCTGCTTTAGATATGGGTGGTACATCTGATCCATATGTGAAGGTTTTCCTGCTTCCTGATAAGAAAAAGAAATATGAGACAAAAGTTCACAGGAAAACCCTTAACCCTGTCTTCAATGAACAATTTACATTCAAGGTATTATAGTGTTCTTTCTTTTTCATGATTTATGTTTACTAAAGTTTAACCATATACCTTACAAAGGAATTGCTTATAGCCTAATTAATTCTTACTGTTAACTTAATATTTTTTTTAAGTAATACCTATTTCAGAGGCTGCCTTCTTGTAAAAATATACTTAAAAACAAGAATATTCCAACTGTACTCACAAGCCTGGCTGCTTTCCATCTTTCCTTAATATTGTCTTAAATCTGGGAACTTCCGGTTTGAGCTTCTTCAGCGACAAACCGAAACCTCATCTGTGCGAGGCTTCGATCTGTGCTCGCCGCTGGAATGCCCCGAGCTGGCTGGTTTTGGAGTTAAGCCACCCCGTAGAGGTAGTGAAGAGGGGGAAGACTGCCAGCAGGGTTGAGGAGAGCCACATCTCTCCTCCCCAGCTGGCCATTACTCCTTTTCCCAAAGGCGGTTGCAGCAGTGGTCAGAAATGGCCACCACAAAGAAGAACTCGACTGGAAAAGAATATGCAAGAGGAAGATAAGAAGAGAAAGTTTTGGTTGACCGGGTCAAACAGCAAAAGCAACAAATAAGGTACCCTGGATCAGCACATTTTAATCAGACATTTTAATTATAATATTGTTTCATATTTTCTAAAATTATTTCTGCATCTAATATAACCATATTATCTTATGTACCTTTGCAGAATCCTTTTTCCATTAAGTTTTCACCCATTATCTCAAATAGGCCCTGTTTCTCTATATTTTGCTTCTGTCCTTTATAACTTTTTTTCCTTTCTTTCTTCCGTCTCATCTTCTCCCTCCCCTTTTTACACCCTTGTCTCTCCATTTCTAATTCTCTCTTCTGCATTTCCCTCTTCTGTTACTTTCTGATTTTATACTTATTTTTCACTCTATTTTTTTGGGGGGAGTTGTTTTTCCCCAATCTTAAACTTTCCATTCTCTTTCCCCCTTTCCTTTTTTTCCCCCCATCTAAGATTACTTGTTCATTAAAAATGCCTTCTTCTATGTCACAATCTTCTTGTTCTGGCAGGCATTTCTTGTTGTTTCTCATAATTCCAAATCTCCATTTCTAAACACTGAAATACGAAGCCAAAAAGAACCTCTCCCTTCTTGTGCATCTTTTTGTATTTTTTAAAGTTCCATTTTCAGTTCTTCTAAAAGTGGAGCCATTTTAAACAGTTTTACACAATCACCCCGATTGATTTTAGTCATTCAAACAATAACCAAGAATCCAGAAATCATCAAGTAATCCAGATAGTCCCGAGTTGTATCTTCTTATTTCTTTTTCGACTTTCTCTTCTTGGAGTTTTTGTTGCAATATTTCAGTTAGAATGTATCATTTGGAAGTCTTGTTGAGATTTTGCTGTAAGTTCTTTTTTAATTCCAGGCAGTCTCTCCCTTCCAGATCCTACCCTTTTATTCTTTTTCTCTCCTTTCCTGTTTTCAAAAGCTTTTAATTATCCAGAAATCCTTTGACTTTTTATTTCAGCTTTAAATGCCTATTGATGTCAAAAGTTGATTTTTTTTCCAATTTCTTGCTTAAGTCTCATAGCTGTCAGTATAGGAAAAGGAGAAAATAAATCTTTCCCTTTCTCTCTCCTTCGCGGCTTAAAAAATCTTCTTAGGGAACAATGTTTTTGTTTTTAACAGTTTCAGT
>BHFT01008201.1:0-11000 GCA_004320025.1 Laticauda laticaudata
TATAGATATAGATATAGATATAGATATAGATATAGATATAGATATAGATATAGATATAGATATAGATATAGATATCTCACATCTCTGAATTCTCTTAAACTTTGTTAATCTATGCTATCCCAGATCATTCACAGTATATGAAGGCACCTTTTCACAATCCCACACTATTGGCTCCAAAATCTTACAACTGTAATCTCAGGACATCTGGAGTACACCAGTTTACAAAAGACTATAAAGGACTAAATGTCTTGTCTTCCATTTGATGGGAGATTGTTATACAGCTTTCTATGCAGCTTCCTCTATGTTGCAGTTATGGTTATTTTCAAATAAACTATGAAATGGCACCATGGGATGAAGTGATACTGATAAACATTGTGGGTATTCTATTATTTTAGTCTTCCTCCTACACAAACATTATGAATATTTACAGATGTTAACACAGCACCTATAGATGCAAATAGTATGGTGAGAGCAAGACCCTTTGTCAGTGCTTCGTATTCAAGCACCTATCAGTTGTTAGTCAACAGGCTGTTCTTGTTGTGTTATTGTAGCCTGATCATTAGCTCTATAATTACAATCATTTGGTTGACTGTTTCCTGGGTTATTTAGTGACACTGTGAAACTGAGTTGCTTTGATACAAGCTGTTCAAATTTTCTGGGAAACTCCTTGTCAAGTAAATATCTTTTAGACAAAAGATAACAGAGAAAGAACTAATCAACTTGATGGCAGTGAGGCATTTGCTTTCCTGCTTTAAGACCTTCCTCTATAGATGAATTTTCAAGTGCTACATGATGCCTGGATCAGGTGGATGAAGACAGGGAATCACATACAAACTATCTAAGTATTAAAATAATTCTTCTATATCATACCTACACCAATGCATTCTTTGTTTTACTGTTATAATGCATCCCCCCCATATCCCCCAAAACAAAACTATAGATTTCTTCTTTCATTCCCTGTTCTTTTTCCATTGATTGTACCTCTAATCCATGCATGGATACAGTATGGATATCCACCAGTAGTGGGATCCTACCTTAGTTGCTACTAGTTCAGTGGGTGATTGCACCCCTAATGCACACACCCCTAATAAGCCAATTAGCTGAGATGATGAAGAAACGAAAAGCTAGGAGCAACCCTCCCATCCTCCCATGCGCTTTTCAGTCTTTTATCATCTCAGCTAATCATTGGAGGCTTATTTTCCTCCTCTCAGCTGACCAGAGGTTATTTTTTTTTACTACCAGTTGGTCAAACCAGTCTGAACTGGTAGTAGACCACCAATGCTATTCAACCAGTGTGGGATCTCTACTATCCTATTATTTATGTTAAATGATTTACAAAGTGAATAGGTTAACTGATGCCTCTTTTGGACTGCAGTACAGAGGGTTTGAAACTGAATAATAGAGTTGGAAGAGATCTTGAAAGTCTTCCAGTTCAGCTCCTACTCAAGTGGGAGACCCTTTATCATTCCAGACAAGTGGCTGCCCAGTCTCTTCTTAAAAGCCTCCAGTGATGGAGCACCCACAACTTCTGAAAGCAAGCAGGTCCACTGGTTAATTGTTCTCACTGTTAGTTCCTCACTGACAGGAATTCTTGGTTTTCTTTTTTCCTATCTCCTGGGATGACCCAACTCCCATCAGGGCTAAAATGCTGTTGTGTATTGCAATCCCATGTCTCACAATCACAGTGACTGGGTATTGTTGTTGTTGTTGCTTAAGTAGTCAGTTACTAATAGGCAGAAAAAAAGTGATGATTACCTTTGTTGGATGGATATATGAGTCTAATCCCAGCCACAAATATTGGGTCTGCTGCATTCAACGCAGTTTTCACTCCGGTCCGCACCCCTGGCGGGAGCGTGAACCACTCTCATTGGTTGATGCCATTTGACAGCCAGTTATAAAAGGAACAGTCAAACGGCATCAGCTGTTGCTGCCAGCTGACTGCCTGTTAGCTCAGCAAACGCGGCAACCCTTTATTCTCGCAATAAAGTTTCTTGACTGTTAGCTCCGTGGTCACCTCAGTAATTACCGCCGCTCTACAACATTGGTGACGAGGATGGGATACGAAAAAGAGGTGGCCGGACAAGAACAGCTGAACTCAGTCACTTTTAAAAAGAGCCGAAGCCACTAAGAGCTGACTGTCACTGCCACAGGCACTATTTCGCAAGCGCGAAATTCAACCTCCCCACTGAGGAGACAGACATCGCTGATATGAGATGACTTCAAGCCCTGTGTTCCCGCTTTTCAGACCGACGGCTGAGACCTGGGAGTCCTATAGGAACTGTTTTGACTGCTTCCTGGATGCTGTAGACCTCACTGAAGCTTCAGCCCATAGGAAAAAGTCCTACTTCTTAAGTTTTTGTGGAGCTGCAGTATTTGACACTGCCACAGTGTTGGTAGCTCCGCATCCTGTCAGGGAAATTCCTTGGGGGGAGTTACAAGAGATCCTGTCCAATCATTATTCCCCCAAACCATCTCAAATTACAAGAAGGCATGCCTTCAGGTGACGAATGTCAGGCTGAGGGAGAGACTATCCCGTGAATAATATTGCTGGGCCCTGAAACAGGTCAGCTGCCTTACAATTGTGGGTTTAGAGACTAATCTAGAGGACATACTTTTAGACCAAATAGTTCTGTGGAGTTAGGGACTTTAAGGCTGCAAAAGGCGGGCTGTTAGCCAAAAGGGACCTAACCACTAGCAGTAGCCAATCCGAAGAATCCAGGCTGCTCGGACGCTATCTGTACTGGTCTGAGCAGCAGAAAATCCAGGGAACCCCTCAGAAAAGAGTAGCTCAGCAGTTCCATTTTGACGAGGTTTCTCAGAGGAGGCCTCCTGAGGAATTGAAACAATGTAAATTGCCTCAGACAACAAGAAACCCCTTCTGCTGAGGCCAAAAACCAACTTTCCTCCACCCCCAGCAGCAGCCCATCTGCCTGAGCTGTGGGAGGAAACCACCTCAGCGGCATCCTGCAAGTTCAGGAATGCCATCTGCTTGAATTGGCCTAAAAAGGAAAGGGTCACTGTAGCCAGGGTCTGCAAGACTGGGAAAACTTTTAAACACAAGACGGCCTCAGACATCCCCTCTTTCAAAGGCATAGTTTTTAAGAACTGCTATACCTGTTACCAACTCCAATCAGACCAAAGTTCTAAACAAAAATCAGTTATTTTGTTTCCCTAGAAGGTAAACTGAAGATGGGAAGATTAACACAAGGCTCTGCTCTATCCATCATTTCCTGGGAGACCCTAAAGAGGCTACTTCCAAGACTATCAAAAGAAGAAGCTCCTCAACTGCCCACCTGACTCTGCGTGATTACCAGGAGAGACCAATTCCAGTCTCGGAAAAGGCAAGTTTTTTTTATTCAGTTCAAAAACTTTTAAGTCACTTGCCTCTAGTTGTAGTGGGATGGATGCTCCTCTTAGCCTGTTTTAGGTTTAACTGGTTCCTGCTTCTTGGCCTCAAACGTAACAGGCATGCCCATTCTATTTTAAAATACTGAAAGTGGAATACCATACTTCAAAGACTAATGCTTGATGTATTCAGCGAAGGTTGGGGTTTTAAACTCCAGGCAACCCCAATATTCATTCAATGTAGATCCTCAGGCAATACCAATCTGCCTGAAACCTCATAGAGTGCGCCTTTGCAATTTGCCCCGCCAAGTTGGATAAGGAAAACTAGACAAACTAATTAAACCAAGGGTAATTGGAGCCTGTGGACTTTGCGAAATGGAGACCCCCCATAAGTTAACCCCAACTTAAAAAAACAAGATGGTAGCGGGAGAAATCTAGCACTGATTCACAAGACCTCCACACTGAAATAGATCTACCCGCTAACCATATCCAGCGCTTATGCCAGTCCCCATCCATACAACACCTTTTGCATTCTTTTGAACCTTTGGGACTAATTTTTGGCAGAAACTAGACATGTCACAGGAGCATACCAGCAGTTCCCTGTAGATGACCAAGCAGCAGAACTTACAGACTATAGTAACACACAGGGGAGCACTTTAGGTGGCAGGCGCTCCAGTTTGGCATGAAGCATAGCCACCTGGGATTTTTCGCAATCTTTAATGGAGAGGCTACTCCAAGGATTTCCAGGTGTAGTCCCCAATTTCGATGAATATTTTAAATTTCAAGCCATTAGACAAACCTCAATTGCTACAAAGGGGTCAGAGGCAGTTTCTTGATCGCTTCAGACACATGGTCTAGCAGCTCAAAAAAGGACAAGTGGCACCTTGCCACGAAACAAGTAGATTTTTTGGGACTATAGAATTGACGCCCTCTGGATACACGCCAAACTGAGTCCAAAAAGTCAGGGCCATCCACGAGGCACCCACACCTCTCCAAACAAGACTGAGCATAGGGGCTGTTTTGAGTCATAGACTTCCAAATGGTTCTGAGGCACGCCATTGCGCTTTTCTCGCAGTACCTTTTCTTCGCGCGAGCGCAACTACAGCCAGAATTGACACAAGGAGGACCTTTGGCTGGCAGTTGCTTCTGTCAAAAAATTTCATGAGTTCCTCTATGGGCAACCATTTTGATTAATCAGCTGATCAACAAGCCTCATGTTAGGCCTTTTGTCTGGTGAAAAACAAACCCCAACAGCATTTTGTCCCGCAAGGATGACGGCAGAATGGACTTTATTGCCTGGCTTTGCTTATTCATTCTGCGCTGATACCATCACGCCAGAAAAACCTTTGCCATGCTGAACACGCTACTCAAGCCGCTGCCCTCTTAGCCGTTCCTGTTGAAGATACGGCACCAATCCACTGCTGTGTATCGAGATCAAACGATCTCAATCTTCCCATTACTTGCTTTTTGACATTGCTATCATCCTCAAGGGACAAGGTAATACGCCCAAGTTCTGACTGGATGGGAAAGGGGGGTGGCCAGCATCCCTTATGCCTCCTGAAATTCGCTGCCCTTCATGAGGCTTGGCCAGCAGGAACTATCATCCTCGTGCAGGGCTGTTTAAACTGTGGGGAACAAGGGTGGTCCATACCTTCCAAAACTGCAGGCTTCAGTTTCTGAAAGGTCCTGCTTGAAGGCCCATCCTGGCCATTGTTTAGATGAACGGCTCTGGCTCGCAAGTTTACATGTGGTGGCCTGGCATAGGATGCAGAATCTCCAAGCTGGGTGAGCGCTTTGCCAGCCAATGCCAGGCTGACCAGGCCAAGATCGCACCATTTCAAACTCCAGGCAGGTGGGAGACGCTGAAGCCGCTTGTCCCCGGCCTGCATATTGATCCAGCCCGATCCTGTACATGGACCCACATTACCTGGTATGGTAAGACTTCCTTCTCAAAGTGGATAGACTTGGCCCATGCTTGCCCGCTCAAACAACCACTCCAAGCATTTTACCAAAGGCCCTAACTACTGGGAGGGGTAGGGTATTGCGTTACCACGCATGGCATACCCTGACACCATTGTGTCTGACAATGGACGCCAATTCACCTCCCTAGCGAATTTGAAGTTTATGTAGCCAACGCTGGGAATCAGGCATGCCCTTACAGCTCCTTTCTCAACAACCTGCTAGTAATGGGATGGCTGAAAAGGCAGTCAGGTCTGTTAAGGAGGCCCTGGAGAGGTTTGGCAATTTGACTGGCACTCTAAACTTTCTAGGTACATGCTAGCTCAACATTCAACCCCGTGTCACTACCAACAAGTCCCCGGTCGAGCCCCTAATGGGTAGACACCTAAGAACCACCCTAGATAGGTTACACCCTCATTATGCCCCAGTCACCCCCTTAGAGTCTGATAGCCAGACCAGGAAGTTTGCCATGCATGACCAAGTGTATGCACGCAATTACGCAGGCCACCCCTTATGGGTGCCGGGGCAAGTCGTGGCAGTTACTGGCCCTAAGTCCTATAGGGTTTTACTGGAGGACAGTCGTACCTGGTGCCGGCACATCGACCAGCTAAGGAGGTGCTGGAGAGTGGCTATCGATGACCCCTGTTGCCCGCCAACCGACACAGACCCACCAATGTTCACTGAAGCTATTCCGGGACACTGCGAGTGAGGGGATCTACCTGGACCATCACCTGACCCTCTACCAGAATCACCCGTCAATGAGGTTCCAGTCATGCCAAGCTCCGACGCGGCCCAGGAAGCGGAGGACTTCTTCCCTGCTGCAGCTCCACCAGGACTGAGACAATCCGGCCACGTGCGCAGGCGCCCAGCCTACTTGAAGGACTACGCATGGCAGGGGAAAGGAGTGCTGCATTCAACGTAGTTTTCACTCCGGTCCGCACCCCTGGTGGGAGCATGAACCACTCTCATTGGTTGATGTTGTTTGACAGCTGGCTATAAAAGGAGCTGTCAAACGGCATCATCTGTTGACGCCAGCTGACTGCCTGTTAGCCCGGCAGCCGCGGCAACCCTTATTCTCGCAATAAAGTTTCTTGACTGTTAGCTACGTGTTCGCCTCAGTAATTAACGCCGCTCTACAACAGGGTCACAGATATTTTTGGATGTAGAAACAATGACCACACCTCATAAGGCTTTATTTCATGGCAGTGTGAGAAAATATCATCATAGAAGGCAGCAATCCATGAATAAGGAAGAACATTAAGGCAAAGAAATAATGACCTTGTACTCTTTCTGCCAGTGAGGAGACTCCAAGGAAATGACACCAAGCAAACTCTTTATAACTATGCAGCATCCTTAGGTCTACACCAAAGTCCCATTTTATAGAGAGTTTTGACTAGCTTATATGGTCTTCAGATCAAAATGAATCATTCATGTTTTAATGTCCTTGTTACTCTTGATTTTGACAAAAGCAAGAAGGATAGATTTATCTTATCTTGTTCTTAGAATGTTTTGCCTATACTAAGGGGAAAAATATTCCAAGGTTAAATAGCATTTTTTTTAGAAGGTGGTGATGAAACCATCTTAAAATTTTTAACCGAAGTTGAGAAAACTTATTTTACTCCATACCATGTAGGACAAGATTCCTACAGTGTAGGACAAAATTCCTATAGTAGCAAACACACACACACACACACACACACACACCAAGAGTTAGGGTTAGGATCTTGTACTGTCTTTTTCTGGATGACAAATTTCATTAAAAAGTATAAGCTTTAATAAAATTCATTAGCTAGAAAAGGTGCTATCAAAGTCCTGATTTTTGTAATATATGCAATTGTGTCCAACATCAAAGACAGGACTAAGCAAAATATGAGTCGTTAGGGACTAAAATAAATCCTTGCTTAATTCAGTGTTACCTACTCAGTGTTACCTACTCAACCATTAGATGGGAATATAAAGTTCTATGTAACAAATACCTAAAGGAAACAAGTACATAACAATATTCAATTCCTCCTCACTAGTCTCCAGTGAAGCTACCATTACTGTAACACATGATTACTCCATTATGCTTGCAAATGAAAAGCTGAGGAGCTGCAGAGTTTAGATTTACCTATGGGAGAAGCACTGATATGGGGCTTTCTGCTCTCTAGGTGAGCTGGATTATGTTGTATTATGGGTGTGATTCTAGGCTCCCTTACAGCAGAGGTGAGGAACTATGATCCAGTGGTGGAATTCAAATATTTTTTACTACCATTTCTGTGGGTGTGACTTGGTGGGCATGATATGGCTTGGCAGGCATGGTAGGGGAAGGTTACTGCAAAATCCCATCCCCTCCCACTAACCTGCTTTCTAGCTCTGTTCTCCTGTGCGGGGCAACAAAAGAAGACCCAGCTGATCAGCTGGGACGAGGGAGGCAGAGAATAGATGGGGGTGGGACCAGTCAGAGGTGGTATTTGCCAATTCTCTGAACTACTCAAAACTTCTGCTACCGGTTCTCCAGAACTGGTCAGAACCTGCTGAATACCACCTCTGCTATGGTCCCTCTATGACTTGTGGACTTCAACTCCCAGAATTCAGCACGGCTGGCTCAGGAATTTTGGGAATTGAAGTCCACAAGTCATAAAAGAGCCATAGTTCCCTATTCCTGCCTTACAGGGGTCTCTTTGGTTTGGGGTATATCCCAAGCCCCAATTTTTCAAAAATAAGAGAAGTTGTCTCCTTTCTTTCTTTCTTTCTTTCTTTCTTTCTTTCTTTCTTTCTTTCTTTCTTTCTTTCTTTCTTTCTTTCTTATTATTTGGCTTTTACAAACCTTTACCCAGATGCATAGACACATGACTGCAAATCAAATCTCTCACAAGGATTAGGATTGCTCAAATGTAAACATATGAGACTGCCTTTGTTAATATACTGTAGTGTTCCTCTGCAAAGAAAGAGGGTTGATTTCTCTCTCCTGAAAAGAATAATGGCATAACATCCTGTTTTGAGGAAATGGGGCAGGATACCTCCTAAAGAAAATGACTCCACATCATATGAAACACTTCTGGAAGATGGAATTGTCTGGGAAAACATTGAGTTTATGCTTAAATCAGTGGGATTTCTCTATGACTGGGAAAGGGCTTTTATCTGGAAGCATTCACTTGGAAGCATGAAAATGCAGTCCAGCAAGAGAAAAATGGGGATAGAGAGGAGTTTGTTGGAGAGCTGAACTGATGTTCAATTTCCCTTTTTGTATTCCTGATACTAAAGGAAGGAAGCAAAACAATTCCCAGGACAATGTATGGGGATTACAGGACTGTACCCAAAAGACAGCCAATGTACAGATCTTTTCAAATCGTTCTGTCAATGTAGGTAAGCTAAGTGAACCTCTGGGAAGGTACACCCATTTTTTATCCACTATCAGTAATATTTATATATATACCTAAAGGTATATATATAAAACCAGCTGAGATTTGGAAAACAACTGCTGTTCACCATCTTGTCACACTTCAGCCAAGCTTTTCTATGGGGACCACCAGCTTCAAACCAGTGGTGATATTCTACTGGTTCAGCCCGGTTCAGCTGAGCCGGTAGCGCCAATGAGCAGTGGAGACCAAACTGGTTCTCTCTGACACTCTGCTATTTGGCCCACCCACCTGCCCAGGCTCTCATAGTAATCTTTATGTCCTGTTTTTGAAGCAAGCTGCTTTCTTTGTGCAGCACAGCAGATCGCCACATGCTAAAAAATTTCAAAATGTACCACTGATCCAAATGAGTTATCAGTTTTGTCCCTGCATCAGTATTCTTCCATCTGTATATCAAAATATTTTTCATGTTAGCCAAAAGAAGGAAGGAAGAGCATGACAAGGCTTAGTTAAAGCTCTCTTAATCATTCCAGTGTAAATTTTAATCTGATTCCAAGCAACTGGCAATCACATATTTGTGAAAGTGTGCCTGTGTGGGTGTGGGTGCTATTGAATCAGGGTTGGCTGCTGGCAACTGGTTCCTGAAGTTTTTTGGGCAAGATTTCAGAAATGGTTTGCCTTCCTAGAGCTGAGAGGGAGAGTGACTGGCCCAAAGTCACCCATCTGGCTTTCTGCCTAAGGCAGGTCTAGAACTCATGGTCTTCAGGTTTCTATCCTGATGCTCTAACCACTTCGTGAAACTAGCTCTTTGGAAAGTGAGCTAAAAACTTCAGGCTGTGCAAATCAGCCACATTTTGTGTTCCCTTTTGTGGGGTGGACCCAACCAGTTAAAGGAAAACTATCCCATTTAATAGAATCCTTCAGAGTGCAATAGTCCACAGGGACTGTGTGCTGTGTTAAACACAGGAAGAAAGGAATACCTGTATAGGGCTAATCTGTTGGTATTAATTGCCTTAGAAGATATTATTTTTGGCTTGCTTGTTTCATTATAAGCAAACTAAAATAAAAGTAAGCAGTGGGAGAGGGGGAAGATGATTGTAATTTTCTTCTTATTTTTCATTATGGGGGAGAGCAGGGCCTGTTTATTGTTCTCCCAACTATCTGTAATGAAAAACTGATTAAAGGGTCCTTTTTTTTTTTAAATGAGCAGACTAAGGTATTTAACAAAAAGCAATATAGATAAACAAATTGTGGCAAAATGGAAAAGCTTCACAAAAAGAAAAGAATTCAGGCATATATCTAATTGTTAGAATCGTCAGCAAATAATGCAATTATCGCACACAAATTCTGATTAATGTTTCAATAAAACACGACAACACCAATACGTTTGAGCTGTAATGCAAATATTTCTGTTAAATGCTGAAAAACATCCCTCCCTTCTGTTTCTATTTGCTTTACCTTAACAATGATTTCTACATATTTTCAACTCATCAGCCTCATCTTATCCCTGGGAACCTCATTTTACTAGACAACATGGCTGGCACATACAGTAATGATGGACAGCTTCCTATAAGTTTATAAAAGTCACGGACCTGGATTGTATCAGCAGACTTATAGCAGCCCTCGCGCATGGATCTCTCGCAGTATTACAGTATAGAAAATACCCCCATCTTACCTGCAATTACACTACCTCTGAAGTAGAGCGAAGGACCCAGAGACAAACTTATTTAGTCTCCTGGATACTGGAGGACACTCTACTCTTTTTAAGAAGCTTATTATGGAGGTCACCATAGTTCACACTCTCCATGTAGTAAAGTCATTTTTCTGTAGGCTGGTTGCCATGGGGAATCAGTGACTGTCTGCTAGATCACTGAGAGATAGCAGGGAAGCCAGATTCACTCCTCTTCCAGCAACACTGAGCACCATCTCAGCAGATGAGCACAGGTAGCCATCAACTTGTGACCACAGTTGGGACCAGCATTTCTGTTGTTAATCAAGGTGCTAAATGAGTCCTGTCTGACTTTTTTTTCCCCACATTGTTAAGCAAATCAGTGTGGTTGTGAAGTGCATCACACAGTCATTAAACAAATCTGGCTTCCCCAGTGACTTTGGAAGCCATCTGTGAAAGTTGCAAATGGTGATCACATGACCCTAGGATGCAGCAACTGTCATAAATGTAATCGAAGCACCCAAATTTTGTTCACGTGACTGTGGGATGCTGTGATGGTTGGAAGTGTGAGAACTGGTTGTAAGTTACTTTTTTCAATGCTGTTGTAACTTCAAACTGTGAGCAGAACCGAAGTCATGTTGGATGGCCCATTGAATTGAATAAGGAAGTGTGTCTCAAACTCAGTA